>ML798709.1:13249-26939 GCA_009831015.1 Picea engelmannii | reverse complement strand
ACTCTTGAAATATATTTAATGCAATAAGAACTAGACAAAGATTCTAAAGTGATAGAACTTTAGGGCTCTAGAAGTTTGTCTAGACAAGATCTTCTTAGGCAAGACTAACAAAACAAAGAGCAAGAAAGAAGCACCTTATGTTTCTTACTCCTAGGTTTTTTAAGAATTTCATAATCTTAAATATGAACAAGTAAACATACCATAAACATTTATCATGAAATAAAAATTGCATATTTACTTATTTCACCAAGAATAATCAAGCATAAAAACCCTAGATTTGCCAAAATTCCATCAAGAAATGATCCAAAATGCATCCAAACAAGTCTCCAAGAAAGTGTGCCTCAAAATTTCATCCAAGTACCCCAAAAAGGGCGCCAATTTCAGTCCCCCTCTTGTGAGAGGTGAGTTATGATGAAAAAATGAAATTAGCCAACCATATTTATATGGGAAATCCTGGCTAATTTGCCCAAAAGTTGTGTCTTTTCACAAAATAGAGCCTACATGTCAATTTTCTCTTAAAATTCAAAATTAAATCATTTTTCACAAAATAAACCCTAAATAGGGTGATGTCATCCTTCCTAGGGTGATGTTAGGCCTCCTCCATGAGACGTTGAGGTCATCTAGCAAAATGTTGGGCCTCCAAAGGCCCTCCTCCATGCCACACGTGCCAAAACTGTAACCCAACATCTCTCAATGTCAAACCCTATCCCTCAGTGATGTCATGGGGGTACTAGGGTGATATCCAAGGTCTCCAAAGGTGAACACCCAAGTGGGAAGGGTGGCCCCTCAATGTTTAGGCCTGTCGAGGTGCCTCCAAAGGCAACGACCTCTTCCTTCATCATGCAAGTTGGTCATCATTGTCTTTCCCCAAGCACGGGGTCTCTGCATCCATTTGTGGGCTTCAAGCCCTCATGAAGGTCTGAACCGATCATCTCCTCATGAATACATGTCCATTAGGAAAAGTCTTGTAAAGACAACAAGTATGTCCTCCATGGGTCCATGAGTCACAAGTATCATAGCAAGTAAATCACATATAATAATCAAGTCACCCGAACAAGTGCATCAAACCCCCCTAAACCAACCAAATGATCAAGGGCGTTATACAAATTTCCAAATTTAGATTTGGGAAGGGTCTCAAGATTCCCTATTGGATCAATAACTCCCAGGTCTAGGGTGCTTCTTAGGTGGAGCCTATCCTATTCATGTGTGTATGTGATATGGTGTGGGGTAAAATTTTGGGCATGGGGTTCATGACATACAAGGGTTTGTATTGTCTTACTTATGGGTGCCTTTGTGGAGGGTGAGTTGCCCTTTGTCCACAATGCAAATTTTCCAAGCCCATTTGTTTTCCATTCTTCTTATATTTTTCTTTCATGTTTCAAGGAATTAGTTGGAGGCCATTGTCATGGATTAGTGTTCAGATATGACTGTGTCATTCAAAAATACCTCATGGAAATGAGAAGGTTGGATCGTGATGAGACGTCCTTTCCCTTAGTCATGCAACTGAAAGCCACAAACCTAGCTTGGCGACCAAATGATGGTAATGTCATACCGCTAAATACTTATGATCATGATAGGTCGGTTCATGATGAGACCTCATATCCCCCAACTAACACCTTGAGTATTCACTATCATTCATTTTGTGGGTCCCACATTTCTTACAGAGAAACATTTCATTGTTTTCTCGGGGATCCCTGGGTGAAGCATCTCAAAGGTTTTATGATTAGATTTTATCTTTTGCTGGCTACTTTTACCCTATGGGCCCTTAGCCCCTTCTTCCCATGATGATCCAGATTATTATCGGCACAAAATGAGAGCGGAGATATAATAAAGAAATGTACATAGATATCTCAGATATCCAATAATATAACAGAAATGTATCATATATGCAACCATAAAACAGAGATACAGTAATACCAATTTTCTATTAATGAGCGAAAATGTACAAAGACTGTAAAAATGTAGAGTGAAAGACTCGCTAGAATGGTGGCAGCTTATCTCTGAGAAGAGATGTGACGGTTACTCACATCTGTGAGAAGATGATTTTACAATGAGGCTCCAAAGGCATTTTTTATCATAAATAAAATCCAAAACCCTAACCCTGGAAGATGAAAATCCAACAGTTTTGTGGACCCCGTTTTGGGTAGTTTGGTGTATCAACTTCTCGGGGGCATAACTTTGGCATACGATCTTCGTTTGGGGCACATGATAGCTCATTGTAAAGGTATCGTCGAGGAGATTCATTTTGGGGGCTCAATCAAAGCCTTTGGCTTAGAAGTTTGATCCCAAAAAACCTTCATTTAGGCCCTCAAAATGGCCTCGGAAGTTAAAAACTGCTAAAAATAGTAAATTGCCAAAATTGCCAGAAAATTGTTTTGAGCGAGTTGGAAAAGGTGGGTGGCCATCGATATCCACCTGGATCAATCCTACCTCCTTAGGAAGCAATGGTATCCATTGTGTTGAGTGCTCGGGGGAGAGGGAAAAGAGTTTGTTGAATCTGCATCTTGATGAGTTGCTTGCCTTGTTGGAGAAGTTGTGATGCTTAGATTTTTGAAGGTTTTCACGAACCTGTGGCTGAAAGGGTTGGAAATTTTTAACCAGTCTAGCTACATGAGATGTATGTGTGCAGAAGGAATCTTTGTGCTTTTCTGCAGTCTTGTCAACCTTCTTCTTTTGGATAGAAGGTGCTTGGGCCAAGGCTGTAGTGGTTGCAGTATCCTTTTGTTCACCTTTTGAACAGATTGTGAAGAAACTAAATTTTGTAGTATGAGATACTACCTTGCGACATTGTTTAGGTGGGACAATAGTCGGAACCACCTCTGGTATCTTGTAGAGATGACCCCCCAGAGTAACAATGACATTACAGGGTTGAGACTCATAGATAGTGTTAGCACAAGTGTAGACCCATGGTTCAACGCTTCAACAACACACCAAAAATACCCTAACTACCGGCCCTTTCGGCAACACCTGCGAAGCAGATGAAGTCTCACCCGAGGTAGAGGCAGGGGGGTTGCAGGACTCAAGTGTCTACAACCTAGCTGGGACACCGATTTGTGATCACGATACTTAACAAAGAACTTATCCAATAGTATGCATTCAGTTATGATTCTTATTCACATCACGGATTAACCCTATCATATATCCAGAACAATGCACTAAGAAAATATAAACATAACCATCATGAACACATAGCACAAAGCACACTAACATAGGATATACGTGGTTCACCCCAGTGTGGGGCTACGTCCACCAACTCTTCTTCTTATTTATTAGCTTCTTCCAATCTTCTTACATGCACCAAGCCACAAATCCAACTCTGCAAAGGATAGGAGATCTGCACGCACCTCACCAGATCCTCCTTCCCAAGATTAGGTCAAGGCACAAAGCCAACTACAACCACTTGCACTTAGCTCTGCAAGTATCACATATAGTATGCACAAATCATTTACAACTATTCTCACTTAGCAACCCTCACAGGTTCTTGCACAAAGCCGATCAAAACTACAATCACACTGATTGAACTCCTCTTACATCATTCAACTACTTATTTATACATTACAAAAGGGCCTAAACATGGGTAAACCCATGGGCCAACAACCCATACCCGTTACATAAACCCTAAAATCCCCAAAAATTCCGCAAAAAGGGAAAGATCTCACGATCTCCACTTCGTCTTCAACCAGACTGTCAAAGTCCCAAGAATGGTCAAACATGAACAACATTTCCTCAAAACCTGGTCAAGGGACAACAGGCCCCCAACACTCACCTGTGACTCATCCCGAGTCACTCTGATCTGGGCAACTCTGCTTCAAAGGCCTCGAGTTTAGCTCGAGCTTCCTCAACTTGCTTCTTTTCTAGAGCCTCCTGCTCGATGAACTCTTGAATGACTTGTTCGGTGGCAGGCCCTTCCAGACATTGTTCTACCATTGCAACCACCAGTTCCAACTGTGATCCTTTCCCCTCAAGCTCTTCAAAAATTGTGCAGGCTTCATCCTGCACCAGCTAGAGTCTTTGTGTCACCTCCATCACTCTGCTCTGGATGGCAGTGACCTGCTACTGAACTGCGCGTTTCTCCTACGACCTTTTCATCTTCTCCACTACTGTAAGCAGTTTCAGCTGTGCTTGCACAATGGAAGTCTGCTACTTCACCTCCTGGAGCCATGCTTCTAGTCTCCTCGGCTCTGGGTCTTCTACAAAGCGCTCGTAGGCCTACGCACTTCGATTACTAAGTTGCTTTCATTCTGTGGCCAACGCCCTGATTTTTTCTACTGCACTCCTGGCAGTTTATTCCCTTTGATCTTGTACTTCCTATGGAGTGTTAGGCACTACTTGAAGTTCTACCTCTGTTACTCTTGCTTGAAGCTGTTGAATGGATTCAACAAGCTTCCCCACTTGGATCTCAGTTGTCTCTTCTTCTGTCTGTGCCAAGCCTGACACAAAGCTTAATTCTCTATTCATTGTCTCTCTAATCTCAATCTGCTCTGCAAGAAGCTGATCTTTCTCTTTCTGGATTTTCTCTTTGTCCACATCGAACTTCACCCGAAGGTCATCTTTCTCTTGCTGCGCAACCCAAAGTTTCTCTAGGGCCTCCTCCTTTTCTTGCCTCAAGGCCTCTGTGGCCTTCTCCTTTTCTTCCTGAACTCGACGAAGTTGAGTCTCTGTTGCATATGCTAACCTTCGCAATTGGGTGGGATCATCCCCCAATTCTACATTCTCTGTTGACGACGGCGCAGTAGACACTGCACATCTCAAGTAGATGGATTTTTGTAACCCTTTCATCTCTGCCTTGATTATGTCATACATCGTCTCCTGCTTTGCCTCATGTCATTGCAAGATACCCTCCAAAGCATCTTCTACGGCTACAATGACGAGGTCAACTTCATCCACTATGAGCACATTCTGTGACTTAGGCTTGTTAACTTGGGATTTCTTTCGTGTTGAGGGTTTCTTCGGAGAAACCTTCCTTTTCTTTGATGTCTCTGACTCTGTTAGGGGATCCTTTGGTGGTGTTACTTCACCCTTTTCTTGCTTATATTCTTCCCCTTCCTCTTCTTGGTTTACTTCATCGCCTCCTCCTCCACCAGGCGAGTCAAGCGTGGTTTCCTCTACTGCGTCGTCCTTATCTTCACTGTCTATGTCCTGCACTTCCTCCTTCTTCTTATTTTTCTTTGCGTTGCTTGGTCCATCATACTCCGTTCGGGTAACCACAGAACTTTCGATGAGATCGGGGTCAGACAGTTATGCATCTCCGACCAGTACAAGGAATTCAACTAGACATTCTTAAGTGATCTCTTTTGGGTCTTCCTTGGTCAACTTATAATATGACTACAACTCCTCTTTACTTTCATCCTTGCGCGCAGTGATGTAGATAAAGTGGCGGTCTGCACAGAACTTCGCTAGTGGTCTGTAAGTATGCAAGGTGTTCGGAGTCATTCAGGGGAATGACTCAATGGTGTGTGTGAGCTGTAGGTAATAAGTGTGGAACACCGCATTTGATTTCCATTGCTTCGCCATGTCGCTCGAATATCACAAAGTGGTGAACCTCGCGGCCAGTGGTTCTGATGGATCAACTTCTAGGAATGTCGCTCCCTCCGGCATCTCCCAAGCGACAAATTCTATAAGAATCAACAACCAACTGAAGTGGAATTCATAACCTTGGTCATGTGCTTCGCGACAGTCCTTCTCCAACTCAATGATGAGATAGCTCTCCCAGTTCATCTGCATCCCTTCGATGCATTTTTCTTCAAGCTCGACTACGAAGTCTGTGAATTGTGTCGGCCTATGCTTTCTGATGAGCTTGTCAGTGATCAGTTGACAAGCTAGGTGCACTGTGCCATCCTAGATGGAGGCTACCTTGTAGCCTCGCTTTCCCTTCTCCACATTGCCATACGCCTCCTTGATGCGCTACACCAAGGAGCGATATGATGTCTTCCTAGGGTAGAATTTACGAGTGTCTGGTCCCTGCATGCTTAATCCAATAATGAGGTGGATCAACATTAGATCCACAGTGATGCACCTATCCAACCATAGGTACCCTCCATGGAAGCACGACAAGAGGATTTTAGCGCATGCGTTAACCTCCTGATGTCTGTCAAAGTGTGGGATCTTCATGATGTTCAGGATCGTTGACCATGTAATCTCCTTGATCCAGGGCTGGGGAACTATCTTAGGCTTTTTCCCAGTTTTTTTCATTAGGTAGTGATGCGGTGTGAGCATCGCATAATTCTTCCTATCGTTGAGGTTAAAATCACTTATCTTTAGAGCTAGAATCATTCCCAACTGTGGTCCTACTATGTGTATCCCTTTCAGGAGGTACGCGGTGATGAGTGTTGTTATAACCCTAATTTGCACCATACATGCTTACCTGGCATCAGGCCATCTCAGATCCCTTCTTTGCCAAAGCACTGTTGAACAACTCTTTAAAAAACCTCTTTTATAAGGGCTCACGCGCCCTACTCCATTACTGCACGCGTGTACATGCTAGATGACCTAAAACAACCCGTGTGGACCTACAAAAGCACGAAATGGGCCTAGAAATGGGCTCTACCTCAAGAAGTATTACTCATAGGCAGGTCACTGTGGGTAACTTTTTGTAACATATGTATAGTCTTTGTACTATTACTTTTTAGTTTCTTTTAGTGTTATGGATGTGTCATTGATGTTATCTTTCGTCACCGTGGCAGATGTCAAGTGATTCCAAGGTGTTCGTTGGGTATGCAGATGGTGCTAGTCGGCACACTCAGAGGCTTGCCTTCGCATCTTGGGTAATCTTTACACCTCAAGGCCAGTTATTATCTTCTGGAGGTATATGCTTAGGCGACACCACAAATAATGTCGTCGAGTATAGTGCATTTATTGAGTTTCTTCGTGATGCTTTGCCATTGGGTATCTCTCATCTCTGGGTCTATCTCGACGCTCAACTGGTTGTGTCTCAGTTAAACAGAGTATACTAGGTTCATGATCCAACTTTACACCGATGATTCCTTAGGTTACATCTCTTAGAACGAAACTTTGATTATATTACATATTTTCATGTTCCTAGGAGATTAAACCAAGTTACATATACTCTAGCTAATCAAATTTTAGATTGGCATCTTGCACACATATGAAAGAACATTCACATAAACATGTAAATACATTTTTTGCACACATGATCCATAAGACACAAAAGACAAAAAAAAAAACCATATATAATATCATAAAGTAACCAGAGAACACAGATGGATGCAAGCGCCTCAAAAATATGACCAATAACTAGTCACGAGGCTTATGCCCTCAAAAAATATATACAAGTAGTGCTCGTGGCACGTAAAATGTCTAGCTAAGGTCAGGGCCTGTGGGCCCTGTTATATTGATCCACATCGTTGGATAAACACTGAAACAACTGGACCCATGTCCGTGGTGCCCCCACTACATGAGGCTGCATAGATGGTGGCATGTCCTCAATCTCTGTCATCGGGACCATGCGAGTGAGCGCAGTAAAATTCCACTTGACTTGTCTCAATACCCTCTCAGCCTCCTCGGCTGGAAGATCTCCTGCTACTATTGGTCCCCCTGCGGCGGCAGGTGTGGCCCTTGGACGAGGACGACACATGTTCCTCGCATAGTCAGTCGGTCGCACTGGTGCCACATCTGCACATAACGAACACATATCCGTCAAATACTCTGGTATAACAAAAAAATGATATATATAACAAAAACAACATAAAAATTACATATGTTTAACAAAAAAACTATAAAGGTGGAGACTTACCCATCTCCCCTCACTCCTCACCAGGAGGTACTGGTATCTCAGGGTCTCTCGAGAAATCAATCCCGACATAGGGGTAATCCTCTATAACTGGGATTTGTCGCTACAACCACGTGAAGAAGTCATCATCGAAGGATTCATTGGTCCTTCTGCCACCGTATCGCGACAGTAATACTTCCCATCTACACATAGCAGGAAGAGAGGCCTGATGTCCTCGTACCACTACTTGAGGACTAAAACTCAGAGCTCTCTCAAAAAATAACGAGCACAGAATGGTCCCGAACCCAAAGTTCCTCTGTGTCCGCAAATGACAATCTGTCAACTGCCTCTTCATACACTCAAGCAAAGTGGTACTCCAATAAAAAAATTGTTCATTTAAGCATTGGACTGCACAGTTCATCTATGCACGGGACGCCTTATGTAGAGCCGCAGAACCAATGATTCGCCCAATAAGAAATACTATCGCCTGTAGCGATAAGTCAGTGATCTTGCTTATGGGCACCTGCGAGCTTGAGTGGTCAGTATCATTTGCACAGTATAGACCTATCAACTCTGTTATGTTATGCGGCCCCGAAGGAAAAGTCCGGAAGTTGACTGGTTCCCTTCTCCGAGAGAGGCCAGTCAAAAAATAAATGTCCTCGGTCATGGGCACCAGTGACTGCCCCTCTAAAATGAATGCCTCTGCATCTGGATGCCAGTAGTCAACCAAGGCATTCAGTATCCTAGGTTGTGCCCGCATAAAAGGACATAGGAAAAACTTGAGTAACCCACACTGCATTAAGGCAACCACAACATTGGGGTCTTCCCTGACCAACTCACTAACTTCTTCATGCTCTCTTTCTCTCTAGTGGACATACATCCTGCAAAACACCAAGGTTCAGGAGAGTTAACCCTTGATTTTTTAGCCTTTTTCATTCAATAAGGGGGTCCATGTGGGTTGTAATAGTGACAGTCGCATGTACACGCGTGCAGAGTTTACTTTGCCCGAATGTACATGCGGCCTGTCCTGAGACAGCCTGCGTGGACCTAGGGCCAACCTTTTAAAGGTTGACGCCCCCCTAAAAAATGAAACCCAATGCAAAAATAAAGACTTAAAATGCAAGATAAGAGAGTTTGTACTTACTTGGTCCAAACAGAAGTTCGTTTCATCCATTGTAGCTCCCGAAATCACCACTTTTGACAAAGGGGGTCTTTTGGCTCCAGATTCAATTTCCAAATTAACAATGGTGATAATGAACTGCCAGCTTCTATTTATAGACTTTTTGGCCTCTTTTTGTCACTTTTTTGGCCTCCCTTATTATTTTCTTTAAACCAAAAACCATTTAGAGTGATTCAAGAGTTGCATGGGAGGGATATGATCGGGTATCGGGACAGTTTTTTTTGAGTTTTGGGTAATTTTCGATGGTCCGTAATTTTTTTTTTTTTTCGAGGATCAAGTTGAGCATATAGGTTAGGTTTCTACCCTAACTTTTCTATCTCGTTGTCTTTTTCCTTTGCCATAGGATCGATCCCATCAGGTTGTGACACAGAATCATCATAGTTGCTTTAGAAGTGTCACAACTTGGTGGTAGAGCTTACCGGAACATGGATTCCCTAGGTAGATCCTGGTTGCATTATGGTATCCATGCTGTCTCTAATAACTGTAGGCTCGAGAGTCCTTGTAGTTTTTCCTGATTACGAGTTTGAGCCTCATTTGCATGCTTCTTTTTTTTCTCTTGACCTCACCCTTAGGACTCCCAAAAAATATAATGGGTCTTCTTTTAAGCCCTTTTCAGACCCTCTAAATATGAAAAGATTTCTGAGTGATCTTGTGGCCTTTACGCTCGTTAAACTGAAATTTGAAGTCATGTCTGTCCGGCGGTAGTTTACCCCTTTTTCGGTCTAGACGATCAACTGTACGAACAAAGGTATACTCTATGGAACTTCAGTTCTCTAGAAGAGTACTCTCGGGTATTATTTTAACCCTTTTTCGGGCCTGAGGGACTAAATTTACGAAAAAGGAACCCCCACAGAATCCATAGTTAAGCTCTTTTCAGACTCCCTAAAATTGAAAAGATCATCGAGTGACCTTATTCTCCCACACTCGTTAAACTGGTCCAGAAGAACATTCCTAACGGAGTCCATAGTTAATCTTTTTTCAGACTCCTTAAAAATGAAAAAATGGTCGAGTGATCTTGTTCTTATCACACTCGTTAAAATGGTTTTGAATAGACGTCTTGTCGGTGCTAGTTTACCCCTTTTTCGAACCGACTAGACTATCTTCGAAAAAGGTACCCCAATGGAGTCTCCTTTTTTTTTTTTTCAGACTCTCTAAATATGAAAAACCACCGAGCTTACCTTCTCTAGGCTTGTTAAACTTACATCGAAGGATGTTACCATTGTGTGTTTTGTTAACCGCGTTTGCATACCTTATACACCAGCCTTGTAGTAGTTTGCTTCTACGTCTTAACACCCTTGGCCCCCGGAGGATTTTTCCCGAGTATCATTATTATGAACATCAATCTTGTCCTTGCGCCTTGAACTTGTATGTTTGTAACACTCATTCCTCCATTGTAACGTAACATTCTTTTATTCTTTTTTCCAAAATTATTGAAAAAGACAAAAAAATCAAATATAGCCCAAAAAGAGGAAGGGAAAATTATTTTCTTTATTGGCAGCATAATGAGTCGCCCTTGGATAAAGCACATCTTTCCATTTGTTCGTCAAACTATGGGATGTAATACGACCTTAGGAAGTTGTTCTCGCTACATAGAGTTGTGTCCTCCTCCATTTGGTTATTCTTCCAAACATATGGAGAGTTTGTGTTGCCTCCTGCTTCGTAAAATTATGATTAATGCCATGTTGTCTAAGTCTCATCATTTGTCATGTTGTTGTCCAAGGGAAGTTTCTACCAAGCATGAGTCGACCCTCTACAATTTGTCTCTTGCCCTCATACGCAGCCATCTTGAATGTCCAATCAAGTCCTTGTTCAAAATCAATGAAGCTTTTAGTCTGATCATCAAGATTATCTAGTCCATGACCGACGAGCCATCGAAGACCTTTGGGTAGTGAATTTGTACACTCATATTACACTTCTACCTTGATTTTTGAAGATTTTGAAGTTGTTGCTTGAGCTCTGAAGATCTCATCTCCAGCCATCAGGCCATATCATCTTCTAGAAGATGGATACTCTATATGTATATCCTTTTGATTTCGAGATGTAGCTCCGTTGTGTATTGTTCATGGCTACACTTTATATAGTTATTTGACATGGATCTACAGTGTATTTGATTGGTAGCCATGATTCAATTTATCTCGAGCATGGGTATGCCCTCCTCAGTGAGACATTTGTTATTTTGCAGATGGCACCTCCCGGTTCTTGGTCCCTGGGCTCACTTGTCCGGCACATCAATAAAGATTGGTAATGTATTTCGGCCATTAGATGCTATTTTGACCTCACACATTAGGGGGCATCTATTATAACCCTAATTTGCACCATACATGCTTACCTGGCATCAGGCCATCTCAAATCCATTCTTTGCCAAAGCACTACTGAACAACTCTTTAAAAAACCTCTTTTATAAGGGCCCACATGCCCTAGTCCATTATTTCATGCATGTACACACTAGATGAACTAAAACAACCTGTGTGGACCTACAAAAGCACGAAAAAAGGAAAGTTGTCAATGGAACACACAGCTTTGGGTGAGTTAACTAAAACTCCTGGACATGCATGGCCGAGGGTTCGTCCAAATACCTAGCTTCTTCTAGCCTATAAAAGAAGGGTTAGGGGTCCCAATTGTAAGAGGAGAATAAGAGTAAAGAAACTCTGCCCAATTACACATTCCCATTGTCCCAACCCTTTAGCCATCCTTGTGCAAGAAGAGATACAAAGCAAATAAGTTGGATGAAATTTGAAGAAGAGCCCAGGATCAGGTTCGCAGAGCAGTGGTCGGTCTCAAAATTGTAAGTTGATTCATTAAAGTTAATAATAAAGAAATTATTTTCTCGTCCCACTATATGAGTTCTTCACAGTTCAATAAATATATGTTGGAATCTCTAACCCATTACTCTGTAGGTAAAATGCATGTGTAGTTTGTTGCTTGTTTTGTATGCAGGTCAGCCTTGGGAGGAGAGCTGCTAGCGAGCGATCAAGCGTGAAGAAGGATCGACATCGAACATCCGAAACAAGGTATGTTGGTATAACCATGTATTTGCTGAAAAGAAATGGGGATTAGGTCTGGGACGAAGGTAGAAAGTAGGTTTCTTTTGGTCATATCTATAGGCATAATATAACCCTATTTGCTAGTCTGTAGGGGGATTTCCCACCACAACAAGCGTGTACTCAAAATCTCTCAGGATTCTATCATGACTAACCGCACCAGCCAAGGGCGGGATATAGTCGGGCAAGACCGACGAGATCTACTTTGCAATCACCAGATCGTCACGGTGCTTGATTCTCTTCTCTGTCATAGTTCGGGATGGCCCAGATCGACGTCCATTCAAGGGGGATGCTTGCAATCCTCCTGTCGACGAGGCCTGTACTCCTGCGGACATAACTTTCTCATCCATAAGGTCTATCAAGATCTCTTCTACAGATTTCTCGACTGTGCTAAGGTCGCATGACATACACGCTCATAATCAAATAACTCGGGTAGGCGAATAGATACTCAAGGTAATCGAATCAATGGTGAGATCTAGACAACATAACACGGTAGGCAATCATGTATCTATTAGCTCAAATATCTCAGTTTGCAAAAGTGGTCCTAGTGCAACATGTGACAGATTAAATAAACAACATCGTAACAGATTCCTCTAATCGGTCGAAATTCCTTAATTAATACGATTCCATCCATTATGGTGTGGTCTCAACAGTCTCATGGTGATCTTTCTGGCAATAACTGCATTTCTAGTTGTTCCGGAGCATCATTATAATGGTCAGGGTGCCTCCAACAGTCATATAGCTTCGTCACGGTGAAGTGTCAGTTTGCATTGTTCTTCTATTCCGACGAGGTTCAAGTTCTGCAAGCCTGCCCTCTGTGAAGTTGTCCCTAGAACTTCCTGCATTTTTTTTCTAACTTTGCCTTCTTCTTACTGAGATTTCTTGCCTTCTTCTCTGTGATCTGAGTCACGAGGTTCCTCTTTCCATTCTTGTTCTTATCTTCTCTTAGCATAGTAAATTTTCACTGCTGAGGGTCTTTCAAAGGGTTCAAATGTAATACCTCTTCGCTTACTATTTTTGGGGTAGGGGCTCTTCTCTTTTGCATGGATAGGGTTTTCAAGCCTTCTCGCATTCTTGCAGCTAAGTCTTTGGCCCTTAGTTGCTTCGACTTGTCCTCTCATTCTCCCATTATTCACCTTATTCTCCTAGCCATGAAGTCCCTTAATTCTTTCTTTTTCTGTTCTGTAGCTTTTTCCTCTTCTTTCCTCTAGATCCGATCTTTCTCAATCCAAGTCTTTCCTAACAAAAGTGAAAACAGGGTGTTGTTCTCCACAAACTTAATGATTTCAAATTCTTCGTCGGACGATGTTCCATGGGAAATCATAGGTACATGAGTAATTCTTCCACATAGGGTTATCATCTTTCCTTTAAACAATCCTATCCCTCCTAATGACGGAATCATAGTAGGATCTCCCAAAATTTCCCAAGTACTTTCTGTCATAAGATTCACATGTGTTTCCTCATATAATACAAAATCTATGTCGAAGTCCTCTATTCTTGTTTCTATGCACTCCTTCTCTTTTAATATCTTTGGTAAATTGATGTCTCTGTGATCCTTCAGTGTTTCTCTCATCTGTAATAATATAGTCTCTGATTCTGTTAAGCCCTAATGTTGGCTCATTACCCCTTAATTGGGGCATATTAGATTAGTAATGTTATTTTATTTATGTCAGCTTTAGGCCATTAGTTGTAATTTAGATTAGTAATGTTATTTTAATTATGTCGGCTTTAGGCCATTAT
>ML798708.1:142576-156935 GCA_009831015.1 Picea engelmannii | reverse complement strand
AGCAATATGTTTTTCTCCATGGCTCAATCTAGCAAAACCAACAACACATGGTAGAATAAATTATTTTGCCTCTACCACACATTAAGAAGTTGTCGTTGAGGGTGTGTAATTCCTTGTATCCATTTAAATATGTTGAAAATGGGAAAAAATGGACTTTGAAATATAGTCGTGGCTGCTGCAAACAAAACTTGTTTCGATGAACCATAAAAATGAGTTGGGTGAAATAATATCATCTAAAATATTGTGCTTGTTTTTGAAGGGAGTCACACTACTATTAGTCTCGCATGTCAACCTCGATATTATCACCAAGTGTTGCATGCTCACCTTGGAATAATTACCAAGAGGGAGAACTTCACATGCATGAGGCTAGGAGAGCGCTACACATGTGCATGCATGAGATTCTCTCCACTCCACTTGTGGGAACTAGTTGACTAATCATTGCATGGTCAGTTAACTAGGACTAGGCAGTAGTTCACTCAAGTTTTTGTCAGTGTGTGTCTGCATCTCTCTATAACAATACTATGGCACATTAATTTGAGCACATAGCTTATATCTATTGTAAATTATTCACTCTTTGAGTGTGGATTAATGTGGAATACAATTCTTTCATTCTTTCTCCAATTTTTATCTCAACTTTGCAAGTTTGTTGTTCATTGTTTCTAGCTAGATTCTCTTTGCAGGTTTCAACTCAATTTAACATGGTATTAGAGCCCACATGTGCTAGGAATAAGGAACACAAACAATCATTTGCATGTACAAAATTTTGAATCAACCACAAAGAATGGAATTTTCACCATCAACATTTATTACACCATACAATCACTTCGATTGGAAGCTAAAGATTATTCTTCTTAGAAGCAAAGGCTTGTATCAAATAACTAAGGAAAAATAAATAGAGCCCACCTATGTCAATGAGAAATCCCATTTTCTCAACATATAGGATATGGATTTCAGACTTATCTTCTTGTTTCTCCTGAAATACAATTCCATGTTGAATCATTCTCAACTTCAGATGAAGTATGGACTGAATTGGAGGTTTTGTTTAGGATAAAGGAAGAGTGTGAAGAATGCATGTTGAGGAATGAAAATACAAAGCCATCAAAAAAACCCAGAGAATGTCAGAAATCTTTTGGTTAGGTTCAACATGTCCAATTACAAACCGACAAGCACACCTTTCTTATCAGGTGTCAAGCTCGAGGATGGTGAGGATACACCATTGTTGGATTTCACCAAGTATTGAAATCTAGTGAGGATCCTCCTATATCTCACTCACTCTTGTCTATATATCTTGTATGCAGTGAGAGTAGTTTCCAGGTACATGTAGGAGCCACATGAGCTACACTAGAAAGTTTCCAAGTGCATCCTCCGATATGTAAAGGGTATTTCCAGTCATGGGATTCATCATGGAGCAGGTTTTACATTGGACCTCATTGGATATACATATTTATATTAGGATAGCGATAACACAAATTGCAAGTCCGCTTCAGGGTACGTTCTTAGTTTGGGATCCGATCCCATTTATTGGTCAAGTTAAAAGCAATCAATGATTGATTTATCATCAATAGAGGTAGAGTACATAGGAGTAGTTGACATTATCATTTAGGATCTATGGTTACAGAAATTCCACTTTTTGCGGGACCTCCTTGGGGTTAAGGACACAACTTCCTAGCAATTGTATTTCTTTTTCAACATTGTATTTTGAGGGGTTTTTTTTCCCATGAGGTTTTCCCTCCTCTTTTTCATTGTTCCATGTTTCTTAGATGCATTGTAAAATGGGTACCTAACATGGCTTATTGCCAGGACCCATTCATTGTGTACTCCCTAGTAGTGTTCAGGGGGGATATGACACACCCACCTAGTATTTATTTTCCTAAGTTTATTAGTTTATGTTGAATGAACCCCTAGTCTAAAATATTCTCCCCTAGATGAGAATATTCTCATGTAGATGAGGGAACCACATCCTCTTCATTCATTACTCATTTGTCTTTCAATTACATTAGTGGAGTCAATTCTCACATGGAAACCTCGGTACTATCACCAAGTGTTGCATGCTCACCTTGGAATCATCACTAGGAGGGAACACTTAACATGCATGAGGCTAGGAGAGCGTTACACATCATGTGCATGTATGAGATTCTCTCCACTTCACTTGTGTGAAATAGTTAACTGATGATTGCATGGTCGATTAACTAGGACTAGGTGGAAGTTCACTCAAGTTTCTTCTAGTGTGTGTCAAAAGGCCTTTTTAACATAAAGAATTAATGAGAAAACCATAAGAATCCAAAACCCTAACCCCAAAATATGAAATTCCAAAAGGTTTGTGGGCCCCGACGGGGGAAGTTGACACGTCAACTTCCTGAGGGCGTAACTTTTGCATACGATCTATGTTTGGGGCGCTCGATACCTCGTTGGAAAGGTCTAGTTGATAAGTACACATTTCAACTAGGACCAGGATGATGATTAACCCCTAGGCCCCACAATGTCAAAAAAACATCATTTAGGGCCTCAAAATGACCCCACAATTTCAAGACCTTAAATAAACATAGAAAAATTACCAAGGTGGAAAACTGTATTTTGAGCCAGTGGAATAGGTGGGTGGCCATCGATATCTTCTGAATCGTTCCTCCCTCCTTAGGAATAAATGGTACCCATTGCGTCAATTTCCCATTGTATGTGGGGAAGATTTTATTGAAGCTTAACCTTGGTGAGTTTATTGCCTCGCTAAAGAATTTTTCCTAATTGTACTTGGCATTAGCTTGTTGAAGGATGTCATGAACCTGTTGTTGGAGGGGCTAGATCCATTCAATATATTTGGATGCATGATATACCTTGGTTTGAGTGTGGGAGGAATATGTCAGTGAAGATGCAACATGAAGAGCTATATCAATGCAGGCTAATGGTTGCAACCCTAAGTACACCTAAATAGAGTTGTGGCCAATAGAGCTATGAAGGGATATGTTATATATTGGATTGAATGGGAAGTGTGGAGGCACCACCATAGGTGAAGAAACAATATCTTTGTGCTCTTCTGCAATATTTTCGACCTGATTTTGTTGGATAGAAAGGTCTCAGACTGAGGTTGTAGTGGTCGCAATGCCCTTCTATTCACCTTCTGACCAAATCATGAAGAGGTTAAACTTTATGGTATGAGATATTACTTTGTAGAACTGTTTTGGCAGGATAGTAGTCAAAAATACCTCTGATACCCTATAAATCTCACCCCCCAGAGTAACAATGACACTACAGGGTCAAGACTCATAAACAACATGATCCTACCACATATATGTCTGGCTCAACAGAATATCATAGACTTCTAGTGGGAAAAAATCACATGATACCTCATATCTAAAGGGATTGATGTCATAGGACAAGCGACATTGTTGGTTGATGTGGAGATCTCATCCCTAGCGAATCCAACCAATGTTGTATGGGTGTGGGTGTGCTATTGTCGAAAAATCCAATTTCTTGATGACCTATTTTGATATGAGGTTCTTTTGGCTTCCACTATCAACAATGAAATGAAGTAGTGTCCCATTCAACCACATCTGTGAATGGAAGAGGTTCTCCCCCTCCTCAAGATCCTCTGGTTCTTCTAGTTGGATTTTCGTGGTCGTGATGGTAGCAATGGGTTGTGCATCGATTATCTGTTTTCTGTAATTATTTTTCGAATCAGAGTTCGAGTCGGGGTTCAACTCTTTTTCTTTGAGCTCAACCATCAATGTCTATTTTGAGCGAAATTCATCGGTGTTGTGCTAAGGGATTTTTTGGAAGTTGCACCATTGTCCAATGTCCTTCTTTGTCTTCCCATTATCCTTATTTTCTTGTGTCTTGGATTGGTTGTATTGATCTTGTTTGTTCTGTGAGTTAGGGATGCCTTTACCATACTTCGGTTATTCAAAATTTGTAGACTCGAACTCTTGCTTGTTCTGCTACTTAAATTTCTGCTCAATTTTGACATCATATCGATAAGCGGTTCCCAATGATGAGATTTCTAGGAATTCCATTTCTGTTTGGATGTACCTGTGTAGACCCTCATGGTATTTTAGAACCAGATGTCACTTTAAGTCTTTGATACTCATATTTGTGTGTAAGGTATGGAAGGTATTTGTGAACTCCAACACTGTTTGACCACTCTCTTGACGCAATGTGGTCCATCTCATATACTGGTCGTCATAGTTTCCAATAGGGTAATATTGTTCCTTGATGGCATCCATAAAAGAGTCCCTAGTGGGATCAACCCCAAATATTCCAAACGCCTCTATGGATTTTTGCTCACAGTAAGTCTTCCACTAATTTTTGACATGGGGGATAGCCTTAAGGAGCGCAAAGGTGATATTTTCCCTATCGAAAAAATTGTGGAAAGAGAAATAACCTTCTAGAAAATTTAACCACTTTTCCAAAGCATCCACATCTATCTGATCTTCAAATAAAAGTATATCAAAATTAACTTGTACCTTGAAGGGGGTGACACCTCCAAAGTGGTTGCTTGAAGAAGACACATCTGTTGTTGTCGACAGTCATTGAAGAATTTGGGAAAAATTATCCATCATCTCGTTCCTCTATTGTGTGAGGCATTCTGTGAGCAACAACTTGAAAGGATCTCCTAGTCCCTCATCTTTGTTTTCTTCCTCCATGAGAGGTCGCTTGGGCCGGAAAGAGCATTTTTCCTCAAGAGAATCTAGCTCGAGACCCAACTCTCTATACCCTGACCTTGTCCGAGACATGAACTAAGAAATGACAAGGAGTAGACTGCTCTGATATCACTAATCCATATTATGTTGAGATTGAAATGAAGGCATAAATATAGAAAGGAAATACATGGAGCTATTGCAACAAACACAAATATACATTAATGCACAATTTCTATTAATGAATGAAATCTGTAGGAACTGTAAAAAATACAGAGTGAATTGAACTCGCTAGAATGGTGGTATCTTATCTCTGAGAAGATATGTGATGACTATGCTCATTTGCAAGGATATGTTTACAATGAGGCTCCAAAGTCCTTTTTAACATAAATCATTAATGAGAAAACCATAAGCATCCAAAACCTAACCCTAGAAGATGAAACACCAAAAGGTGTGTGGGCCCCGATAGGGGTAGTTGACATGTCAACTTCCCGAGGGTGTAACTCTTGCATACAATTTCCATTTGGGGTGCTCGATACCTTGTTGGAAAGGTCTAGCTGAAAAGGACACATTTCGACTAGGCCCAGGCTTTTTGTTGGGCTCCACAACGTAAAAAAACGTCATTTAGGGCCTAAAAATAACCCTTGAAGTTTAGGAACCGAAAAACCGTAGAAAAACTTCCTAGGTGGAAAAATATATTTTGAGCCAGTGTAATAGGTGGGTGGCCACCAATATCCACCAAACCTTTACAACAAGGTATCGAGTGCCCCAAACGAAGATCATATGAAAAATTTACGCCCTTGAGAAGTTGACATGTCGAATACCACCATCGGGGCCCACAAACCTTTTGGTGTTTCATATTATGGGGTTAGGGTTTTGAATGATTATGGGTTTCTCAGATATAAATTTCCAATGAGGTATCGATCACCTCAAATGGAGATCATATGAAAAATTCATTCCCTCGGGAAGTTGACGTGTCAACTACCCCCATCATGGCCCACAAACCTTTTGGTGTTTCATCTTTTGGGGTTAGAGTTTTAGATTCTTAGGGTTTTTTCATTAATTATTTATGTTAAAAAGTTTTTTGGAGCCTCATTGTAAACATCTCCTTGAGAATGAGTGTAGTCATCACATCTCTTCTCAGAGATAATCTACAACCATTCTAGCGAGTTCAGTTCGCTCTGTATTTTTTACAGTTCCTATAGATTTCATTCATTAATAGAAATCGTGTATTATTGTATCTCTGTGTTTCTTATAATATCTTTGTGTATTTATTTGTTATATTTCCACCTTCATTTCATTCTCAACATAATCCAGATCACGTTCATTGTTTACTCCTTAGTAGTGTTCAGGGGGGTATTGGAGATATTAAACACCCACCTAGTATTTATTTTCCTATGTTTTTTAGTCTATGTTGAGGGCACCCCTATTTTGATAAATTCTCCCCTAGATGATAATATTCTCCCCTATATGAGGGCATCACATCCTCTTTAGTCATTACTCAGTTGTACTTCAGTTACACTAGTGGAGTCAAGTCTCGCATGACAACCTCGATATTATCACCAAGTGTTGCATGCTCACTTGGAATCATCACTAGGAGGGATAACTTCACATGAATGAGGATTGGAGAGTGTTACACATGGGAAATCATGATATTCTCTCCACTCCACTTGTGTGAACTTATAATTGATGACAACATGGTCAATTAACTAGGAGTAGGTTGTAGTTCACTCAAGTTTCTGCCAGTGTGTGTCCACATTTATCTGGAAGACTAATATGGCGCATTAGTTTGAGCATGTAACTTATATCTATTGTAAATCATTCACTCTTTGAGTGTGGATTAGTGTGGAATACAATTCTTTCATTCTTTCTCCATTTCTTCTCTCAAATTTCAAGTTTGTTGTTCATTGTTTCTAGCTAGATTCTTTGTGCAGGTTTCAACCCAATTTCACACGACTTGTACATAGAAACATATATGCTCTAATACCACTTGTATAAGAATGAAAAAAATAGGCTCTGATACCACCTATAAGGAAATAAACACCCACGCTAAACTAGCCGTGAAAGAAAATACATATTTAATCAGAAAATAAATGGCAAACACACTCAGTACACAAAGATTTTACCCTAGAAACCCTTATCTAGAAAAACCAACATTCCTTGAGAGTCTTGATCTCTTGTTGTCTTATTCATTAATTGAATAAAGAGTTACATGACTCACCTTGGTCTACACCTAAGACATAATATCCATCATAATCTCTTTTTTTACACAAGAAAAACCCTGCTGCCAATTTGGCTTACGTCTACATGATCAATAACATCGACTTATTACAAATACAATGCACCTTATTTATAAGATTTATATATCCACACAGATGATTGACTGCAATCCCATGAATCTCAAGATTCTATTACAATCAACTACTAGTCGATTATCAGTCAACCTCCAATTGGTCTTTAGTCGATTGCCACTCAACCTCCTATCAACCTTATATTGGCTGAACTTTCGACTTCTCGATCGATCACTTCAACCTCAATGTTATAAACATAATAATAAATATAATAACATAATAATAATAATCTAATTAAAATTAATGAAATATCAAGATGCACATACCTCATCACATCATGACCGGTCAATGCTATAAGTAAACCGTGACGAAGCTCATTGTATCATCATCTTTTTTTTTATCAATTATCAATGTATATATATTACTAAATATTTTTGTTGCAATTTAATAAACTGAGATGTTGTAACAATGGTATCATAGCCAATTCTTGGCTATTGTGGGTTAAAACCATGCGTACTACAACTCGTACAACCGTTGTTGTTATCCATACCATCTTCTATCGTATAAACTATTCTCACTTTTTCATTCGGACGTTGACACGTCCACCTGTACACTCCCAATCATATGCTATTCTATGTACCATTTTGTCCATACGTTGCTCTGTTTGACCACTTGTACGTTGCACGTCCGTACATCGTTCGCCATACAATCCATCACATCACTTATGACTCCTCGTATGGAAACGACCGTACATTCCGCCTTCCAACTCAACTGTCACTTTAAAAAAAAATATTGTTTCATATTCCCTCAAAACTATTCCTAAATTCTTCTTTGGGATATTTCATTAAAGTTCTTTTTTGGGGGGAATATTTCAATAAAGTGACTTATTCATAAAGTCACTTATCATTAAATTTTTTGGGGGTTATATTACATCATATATAATTCAAAATTTTTAATTGAAAGTGGGTTCTACAAGGAAGAAGGTTAACCCAAGATGGTTAACAATGAAAAATTACATGTTGATGTAAATCGATATAGAGATAAAGTCGACAACATAAGGTATCACATCAACAACATGGAAAAATGGTAAAAATAAATGAGTGCAAAAATCAATAGATTGTTAGAAGGGGAAAACAAAATTGATACGTTGATAGAACAAGGGAAAATATTACTGGAACTCTTCGAAAATCGATGGGACGAACAACTACGAAAGTGGGGTGATGATAAGAATGAAACTATAAGGAAACTTAATGAAAATAGTGAAAAAATTGAGTAATTGACTGAATGGGTAGATGCATTATTTGTAAAAACCTTAGCTTATCGAAGATCGCCACAAAGTCTGGAATCACAAAATACAGATGATCAGGGACACCAAGAAACACCAGAGGTAATTTTTTGAAGAAATATGCATAAATCCAAATTTCAAGATAGAGATTATAAAAAGTTTAAAAAGGAGTTACCAAAATATGACACTAAGGACCATAGAGGAGTTGTTGTATGGATCAACAAAATGGATGATATCTTTGAATCAAATCCCCCTCTAGGTGAATGACAAAAAAGAATGACAACCTCCAATATTTTAGAAGGCGAAGCTTATGACTAGTTTCTATGGTGGTCCAGAAAATGTGACACTCATTCCTTCCATTGGAAAAGCTTCACAACTTCCCTACTAAAAAGGTTCCATGATGAAGAAGACGATGACCTATATAACAAGTTCATGCATCTTAAACAGAAAGGAAACGTAAACGACTATACACACGAATGGGAAGTTATGGCAACAAGGAAATACAGATTCATAGATGAGAAATTGCTAAAAATGTATATATGTGGTTTGAAGGATTACATCCGTAGTGAAATAAAACTATGGAACCCTAAAACTATTAAAGATGATAGACACACGACAAAGATAAATGAACAAAAAAACAAGTTCAATAGGCCATCATTCACAAGTCCAGATAGGTCAAATAAATATTCAAATGAAAATTCAAAGAAATACTCTACAAAGAAGTCTACCAAGTATGCACCACCTCATTTAAGGGAAGGTGAAAGCGGGTAATAGGGCCCATATAAGAAATGGGAAAACAAATGTAGATATTGTGGAGATAAATGGTTTCCATGGCATAGATACATCAATACAAAACTATATACTTGCGAAGAAGAGAAGGAATCAAACACATATGGCAGTGACTTAGATAAAGAAAGTAAAGATGAATATGATGTCCCAAATACAGATCTTGAAGAGGCCATGCCCAAGATATACCTTGTTGCAATAATAGGAATACCACAACCACAAACATTAGAACTATGGGGGCACGTGACAAAAAAGAATGTCACCATTCTTAAGACACAGGGAACACCCTTAATTTCATAGATATAAATGTTACAAAGAGATTAAATCTATTTGTGTATCCAACAACATATATAAGAGTGATGGTGGTAGATGGAAAATAAAAATGATGGAGTCAGAAAGTGTCACAAGGTCAAGCTACAAATAGAATATTATGAATTGGAATTTTGGTTCTACACAATACCCTTTGGTGGAGTAGACATTGTCCTTAGAATTCAATGGTTACAAACATTAGGGACCTATTATGAAAATCACCAAAAACAATTTATAAAATTCAAATGGGAAGGAAGAAAATCTAAATTATACGGATTCCATCCACCCCCCACCCAAATTATATCCTCACGAAAAGTGGAGAGACTAATTTGAAAAGGAGCACCAACTTATGTGGCACAATTTCATCATATGAATATATTAGCATCATAAGTCGACCATTCTCAATACCTAGAGATTGAAGTGTTAATCCAAAAATATGACAAGGTATCCCAAGACTTACCTATGAAGTTGCCTCTAGAAATAAAGATAGAGCATATAATCGAGGTTAAACTAGATTCAGCACCGGTCAATATCAAACCATACCGATATCCTCACCACCATAAAACAAAGATAGAAAGGTTAATTCAATACCTATTAAAATGTGGGGTTATTACAACAAGTAGTAGCCCATATGCAACCCAAGTAGTCTTGGTTCATAAAAAGGATAGATCTTTCAGTCTATGCATAGACTATCGAGGATCAAATAAAACAATTGTTGGGCCATTGTTTTGAAAAATTTTACACTTGTCAGTTGGCTCTTTGACTATCCTTACCTCATCCATATACCTAGTTATTACCCCTATTACCATGTCTTTTCATGTTTTTGAAGTCAAATTCCTTTAACAAGATCTAAGAGGTTAATGTTGTGCATTTTATTGATTTCCGTTGTCTTTGATAGGTTAGATTGAATTTCTAGAACATATGTTACTAATGATTATTTTCTCAGTTATGTTCCTGTACCAGTAGTTCACTTTTGGTACCCAAGTTTGGTTGTTAGCATACTTCTGCATCTCTGGATGAAAAACAACCACCTGGGTTTCAAATATATAAATGTCAACATGGTGTGTGTCCCTTGGTTTGTGCTCATGTCGCACATGGAAGCCTCCAAGAATGATCAAGGGTTTTCATTAGAAAACGTGTCAAAATAGCATCATTTAACTTTCAGCGTGATTCCCAAGATAATGAGGATGAATCTCAAAATTATGAAACACAGGTTTTGTGTAGAAAGGTCTAATTTGGGTATCTTGTGGGAGGATTCTTTATAAGGTGAAGGATTTGAGATATATGGAAAAATATCTAATTTGGGTTTGCCTAGATTTTTTGTTGCGACCAATGTCCAAAATGGATTAATTTGTAAAACCAGATTCAATTTGTAGTTCTGGTTTAGGGGATTCGGTTCCATCCTCCTCGATTACTCCTTTGTATAAATATGTTGATAAAATTGTACTGAGGGGGAACATATGAGTATATTGAATTGAAGTTGTGGGAGTTCAATGTGACTTGTTGTTCATATTTATTACCAAACGTTTGTATGGATTGATGTGGGCCCTGTAACTTGAGAACTTTGTTTCTCTAACACAAATATTAGCTTTGATCCTTGGTGTCTATTTGATTCTATTTTTGTAAGTAAATAAGCTCGCTCCTAGTTGGCAAGGGCCCACCAACCTGGGATGCGTAGCTAATTTTGCATTTTTGTTAGTTTAGTTATTAGTTTAGTTTGATTCTACATTAATCTGTTCATGCCCTATAGTGTTAGATATCCGAGTTTCGATTTGATTTGGATCAATTTGTTAATAGTAAATTTGTAATTCATGTTTCATTTAAAGATTTGCAATTCCTTTAATAATCATCCATGTTTTCTTACCATTTTCAGCCAGCTTGATATTTATGTGTGGAGTTTCTCTTTGAATTTATGTAATTCCAAGGATTTTGGTTTGTAATAGTGATTGGGACTTTTGAGAGTTGAACTCGTCATTGTGAAAGTACAGGAACACTTAGGTGAAAGAAAGTAACTCAAGCCTTGATAAGGAGTAGTTCTTAATAGACCAATACCTTGTTTTGATATGGTTCTTTTGTTATCTTATTTCGAATGAATGCATATGTTAAAATGGATATAAAGAATCTCTTTGAGTCATAGTTGCACAAAGACAAGTGATCTGAATGCAAAAGTGCATTTCCACCAAAATAGACTTGTCACATTTGACACAGTAGTTTGCATCCTTAGTTTATAAGTTTACATATTTCATCATTTGTTGTTCTAAGCTAGTAATTCTGAGATTTGATCAATAATAGTTTGAAAGAGTTCAACTCTTTTGTTGACTGATTTGGGTGATAGCTTGAATGGTATGCATCCTCATAAAAGTTAAATTGCAATGATTGGAACTCATGTAGTTTGATAAGTTAATCATTTCTCAAGTGCATGAACACTTCAAACTCAAGTGAAAGATTGCATTGTAAGCCATTAATGAAAATTCAAGCTAATCAACTAATTAATGTTCATATATTTTATTTCCAGTCTTAAGTGTTTTTATTCTCTCACACATTGAAGTCTTAGGTATTCATCTATTAAACAAGATCCCATAAGAAAACATACCCATGCATAGACCACACATCTTGACATAGTATGCAATGCCCTTGTTCGTCTTGATATAAATCGGTGAATGCAAGATTAAGGTGTTTGAGATTTACTTTTGATTCCTTTGGATTTCTTCGTGAGTTGAGCATTCTTTGTGATTTGGATTGACATCTTTAGTTATAGGTCATTTTATTTCACTTATTGCACCCTGAAATGTGTTTTTCCGACAATAGTTTCTAACATAGGCTATAATAGGCTATGTTCCTACATTGCATGTGCTTGCACCTCAAAGTATATGAAATCCAATATTGATRGTTTAATGTCAGGGATTTATACATATAAATAACTTGACAATAAMTATAAAAAAGAAATTATATATACCATTCATAGATGAGATGTTGGAAGAACTCCATGGAGCAAAATACTTTTCAAAATTAGATCTAAGGTCATGATACTATCGGATCTGAGTAAGAGTGGAGGACGTGGCAATTTTTTTTTTYCGAATGCGCGACGGTTACTATGAGTTCAAGGTGATACCATTTAGGTTAACAAATTCCCCTACTACTTTCCAAGAATTATGAATCAACTCTTTTAGCCCTACTTAAGGAAGTTTGTACTAGTCTTTTTTTTATGATATTTGTATTTACATTAAGACATCGAAGTAGCATATGAAACATTTGGAGTAGGTACTTTCTCTCCTAGAAAAAAAAAAACAAATTTATGTAAAAATATCAAAATGTACGTTTGGTAAAGAAGAAGTAGAATACCTTGGCCATGCCATATCCAAGGAAGGAGTCAAGGTGGACCTTAGTAAAATCAAAGAAATCATGGAATGGCCAAAACCAAAAAACATATCAAAACTAAGGGGATTCCTAGGATTAACAGGTTATTGTTGAACATTTTTCCAGAACTATGCTCATTTGACAACACCATTGTCAAACATATTAAAGAAAAAATTCTTCCAATGGAATAATAAGGAAAAAAAATGTTTTGAGACATTGAAAAAGGTTATGTCATTTGCACTTGTGTTAGAAACCCCAAATTTTACAAAACAGTTTGTAGTAGAGTGTGATGCTTCAGGTTTTGGAATAGGAGCAATGTTAATGAAAAATGGCCATCCAATAGCTTTTGAAAATCGAAATCTCAACAAAAAGGAAGTCTTAAAGTATACATATAATAAGGAAATGCTCGTCATTATACATGTGTTAGCTAAGTGGAAACAATATCTCTCAAGAAGTAAATTATCGATATGTATGAATCACAACAGTCTTCAATACCTACTAAAACAAAAAGCGTTGTCCACTGAACAAAAAAAATGGATGGAAAAAATTTCTACCTTTGATATGGAAGTATTATACAAAAAGGGGAAGAACTATGTAGTTGTTGATGCACTATCGCGAAAGGATGACAAAGTAAGAACATATGCAACTAAAGTGGTGATTCCTGATTGGTTAGATGAAATCCGAGTTGAATATGACAAAGATATCAAATCTAATTTAATAATCAACAATTTAGACTAAAATCCCAACTTTGAATGGAAAAATGACATATTATGGTATACAGAGAAAATCTATCTAATTCCATCTTCAAAATTTAAAATGAAATTCTTAAAGGAGTCACATAGCTCCCCAGTAGCAGGACATGTAGGATTTTTCATAACCTACTATAATGCATGAAAATAATTTTATTGGAAGAGGATTAATAAGGATATTAAAAAACTTTTTGTTGAATGTAACACTTGTCAAACAAATTAAAATGAAAATGTTATGACTACATGATTACTTAATCCCGTACACATTCCTGACCAAAAATGGGAAGAGATGTTGATGGATTTCATTGAAGTGATACCCATGTCTGATGGGAAGGTGTAATGTTCCCAAGCCAAGATGCCAGGAACATTGCATTTTTCATGTGATTTTTAAATGTTTTCTGGTTGTGGCATTTCGTCAAACACTTTGCAAACTTAAGTCTCATGAGTTGCACGAAGGGTTATAATGAATGTTCTTTGTGTGTTTGCAGCAAGTAAATGATAGATATGCAACAATGGAGTATACTCAACAAGATACAAGATCAACAACATAAGTAATGATCATAAATACCTCATATCTGATTTAGTAATAATAGATCTCTGACCTCATACAAAATGGTGTAGATATGGAATACATATATGAGAATAAAGTATATGACTGATAAAGCCTCTGATATACAAGGTAGATGAATATCCAGGCTTCCAAAATCCTCCCCAAGCTGTATACCAAAAACCCAGATGATCCAACTCAATTCCTAGTTGTCATGTGATGTCATCTCTCTGCATAATGCGCCCCTCTTGGCTGTAGAAGACCAAGAATTCAGCCTCTATGAAGATGGCCTCCAAACCCTCTAGGAGAGATTCCAAACTGTAGATCAGGCCACTGGAAACCCCCTAGTAGAGTCTTAGGATGAATGATGGAGATCTGACCCCTCAGATGACTGAATCCCCTATCTG
>ML798708.1:106069-129291 GCA_009831015.1 Picea engelmannii | reverse complement strand
GGGAGTTCTAGGATGATTTGGAAGAGGAGATCCATGCTTTGATAACCATTTGAAATAACTAACAGTTACCAATGTAAAATGTGTAGGAGGAGCATGATATGTTATATTTTTTGGATGTTATTTATTCTTACTACTTTCAACATCATGCATGACTATATCCATATCTCTATTTTTTAATAGCCTTCATATGTAGAGAAACTGAATTCTCTTCTACCTCTTTCATTTCATTTATTATTTTATTCAATCTCTCAGTTACTCTAGGAAGCAATAGTTCACCCTTTTTTCTTTGGGAGAACTAAAGGGAATTGACTCTAATTTATCCAAACACAAAGATTTATACTCTAAGATATTCCCTTAACATTTTTTTCCAGAAGAGGTAGATTTGTTAGTCCTTAAGGCTTTGTTTGGACCATGGATAGAAGGGTTAGAAACAAAAGTAGGAAAATATTTAGGAGACTTATGTACAACATAAAGGATATGTTCCATTACTTTTGTTAAACTAGGCAAACTTTTAGCACAATCTTCCAATTTATTTATTGATGTCAACTGATCTGGAGTGCATTGCAATAAATTTACCATATAAAATAGAGATAGATTCCATTATTTTTTCATTTGATTCCTTCAAACTCATTATATCTCTAGCTATACCATCAATATTCCTATCCATTAGAGATTATTTTAATAACTTCTCCTTAGCACTTACAAAATCACTTCTAAATCTAACAAAATTGAAATCTACAATCTTGTTAGCATTTGTGGTCTGTTTGAAGGATTGTGTGGGAATATTTCTTCTTTCATACATGATTGGTGAGGCTGATCCCTCTCTAGGTAACCTCATGGATTTCATAGGATATATTGGAACATTATGATATTATTCTTTACTCTTCAACTTTCTTTTAATACTATCACAATATTTACAATTAGTATGACTACCATTAAGACACGGGGATTTATTTGGGTTCACAAGAGTGATATATTTTAAAGATGAATAAATTGTACATTTTGTAGTGGGCAAAGAAGGAAAGTAGAATTTATTTTCAAAAGAGCTAGGTTTAGGCAATGCCAAGGAATTAGATTTATTTAATATGATGGCATTGCCTCTTGATGTTTGATATAGGATTAGTCTACAAGGAATAATAAGTTCTAGAATTTGTGACAAGATACTCACTTATTGTTCTTTCCATTCATTAGGATAGTTACGTATGCAAAATCAAGAACAATGGATGTTGTATTTCCTAGAACTATCATCGTGCTTCCATGGAGTGCTCTATCAGTAAGTTGAGGATGGAGTGAAAACATGTTGGTAGTGAAAAATCTAAGACAAATAATTGTGTGTAACTAGACAATATGAGACTAATGAGATATCATTTTCAAGATGATATCCATAGATTAATTCATTAATCTATGACTCATATCCATGAGTGTTAGTCACAACTTACCAATTTCTGATGATTTTGAATAGTCCACTTAGTAGTCATTGCATCAGGTCATGCTCGCATGAGTAGAGAAGTGGGATTGAAACTAGAGAAATGAATCACTTAGAATAAATCATCACCTCTAGGAGGTAACCATGACTTCTTGGGAGGTCACCCATCCCAAGACTCCTATGGATCAAGTGCACTTAACTGTGGAGTTTTCCCCACAATCAATCCCACTTAGCTTGCTACCCCATTTGATACATCATTTTTGGGATTATTTGTCTAGATTAATTATGTCATGCCAAGAGTGGATAGAATTCATAACTCCATGGATGATCATTGTATTAGCTTGTAGGTGAATAAATACATGAAACTTTGACTCTTGGTCTTCAATAACTTAAGATGATTCCTATTACCTACGACTCTTCATATTTACAGTTATTTACATAGGAAGCGTAATCCCTAATATTACATGTCCAACATTCCCCCCCTTAATCCAAAGGGGTGTGTGTGACTTGCAGGGATGATTTTAAGGATGAAAATTTATATTAAAATGTAGAAACCTCGGCTAATCTTACTAGTCCTTAATATGGAAAATGTAAAAAGTTGGGCGATAGATTTGTAAAAGTATTAAAATTTCTAAGGATTTTATATAGTTTCTATTAAATTTTGGCGGTTTTTAAGGTAAAATAATTTTAGTCTATGGAATTTGGGCGAATCGTTTTTGGAAAAAATGGAAATTGTCGAATCTTTTTTGGGGGAAAAGCATGGAAAATTATCCCATTTGTGAAATGTAGACCCTAAAATCATCTATGTGTGTGAGTCTAAACTTCTCAAAATTTTCTCTTCCAAACACTTTGGTGAAGATTTATGCAATTTTCTCATTTGTGGAACAATGTCTCGAGTGAATAGTCTTGGCCTCTATAGGATATCGAATCCGGTGAGACTTTGCGTTGATGTTCTTGGTACATTCATGGAATCTGGGATTCTTTGCCAACTTGATTGCAGAAGTATTGTCAACTATAAGAGGAGTGGAATTCACTTGTTTCTCCTACAAATATTCAAGTATTTTCCTGAGTTGCACAATATCCTTTGTCGCTTCTGCACCTGCCACATATTCTACCTTTGTTGTGGAATCTTCTGGAACTAATTGTTTGCATGATCTCCAGGAGACAACTCTTGATCCAAGACTCATGAGATAACCTGAAGTTGACACTCCATTTTCCTTATCCCCATCAAAGTCTGAATCAAAATATTCGATCAAGTTGAAGTCATATACCTTAGAGTAATTAAGTCTAAAATATTGAGTTCCTTTCAAGTATTTTAGAACTCTCTTTGCAACAGACCAATGTCCTTCACAAGGTTTTTGCATGAACTTGGAAATAATCCCAACAAAAAATGAAATGTCTAGTCTGGTGGTAGTAAGATAGATAAGACTTCCCACAAGCTATCTATACTTGGATGCATCCTCAAATTCATTACCTTCTTTTGATGTGAGTTTCAAATCATGTTCCATTGGAGTAGAAAGATGATTGCACTCAACCATACCAAACTTGTTCAAACGTTCTCCAATGTACTTATTCTGTGAGATTAAAACGTACTTTGGATTTTGTATCACTTGAATGCCCAAATAGTAGTGAAGATGTCTCAAATTTGTCATCTCGAAGCCTTTATTCAACTCTTTCTTTATGGATGCAATGTAGTTCTCATTATTCCCTGTTATGAATAGATCATATACATATACTACAAGATACACAACAATTTTTCCAACTTTCTTGACAAACAAAGTTGCATCGTCAAGATTGAAATGCTTGAAATTTAATTTCAGAAGATGCTCAGTTAACTTTTCATACCATTTTGCAATGCGTGTTTCAAGCCATATAAGGATTTGATGAGCGTGCATACCTTGTGTTCTTGTACCTTCACAACAAATCCTTCTAGTTGATGCATGAACACATTCTCTTTCAAGTCTCCATTCAAGAAAGCAGTATTCACATCCATTTGATGAATTTTCCATCCATTTTGTGCTGCCATGGAAAATAGAGTGTGGATTGCAGCCCATGTTGGTGTGGGGGAAAAAGTATCCTCATAATCAACACCTTCTTTCTGAGAAAATCCTTTTTCCAAGAGCCTTTCTTTGTGCTTTTCAAGTGACCCATATGATCTGTACTTGTTATTGAAAACCCACTTTCAACCAACTGGTTTGGTTCCATGTGGAGGGTCAACCAATTTCCATGTCTCATTCTTGATGAGAGCATCATATTCCTTCTACATGGATTCTTTACATCATCACGAGATGTGGATTATTTAAAGGAATTAAGATCATGGTTAGCAGATAAAATCATCTCACAATCTGATCCAGGTGGATATTGGTGGCCACCCATCTTTTCCAACTGGCTCAAAACAGTTTTTTGGCAATTTTGGTAATTTACTATTTTTAGCAGTTTTTAACTTTCGGGGCCATTTTGAGGGCCTAAATGAAGGTTTTTTGGGATAAATATTCTCAATGATATTCAAAGGCTCTAATTGATCCCCCAAAATGAATTTCCTCAACGATACCTTTCCAACGAGCTATCTTGCACCCCAAACAAAGATTGTATGCTAAAGTTACACCCTCGAGAAGTTGATACACCAAACTACCCAAAACGGGGTCCACAAAATTGTTGGCTTTTCATCTTCCGGGTTTAGGGTTTTGGATTTTATTTATGATAAAAAATACTTTGGAGCCTCATTGTAAAATCATCTTCTTTTGAATGCGAGTAGCCGTCACATCTCTTCTCAGAGATAAGTTGCCACCATTCTAGAGAGTCTTTCACTCTATAATTTTACAGTCTTTGTACATTTTCGCTCATTAATAGAAATTGTGTATTAATGTATCTCTGTGTTTATGGTTGCATCTATGATACATTTCTGTTATATTATTGTATATCCGAGATATCATTGTATATTTCTTTATTATATCTCCGCTCTCATTTCGTGCCGAAAATAATCCGGATCAGTGGTATCAGAGCAGGCTGCTCTTGATCGTTTTTTAGTGCATGTCCCCGATGAGGTATGAGTATAGCAAGTCGGGTCTTGATATTGTCTCTCTTGAAGACAATCGCTCTCGCACACCCAAGAAACCCTCCATGGCAGAAGAAAAGAAAAATGATAGAGCAGATGATTCTATTAATTTGTTTCTTTAGCAAGTTGTCACGCGATAGCGGGATGAAATGATGGAGAATTTTTCCCACATCCTTCAATGCCTGCCAATAAAAACATGCGCGTATTCATCAAGTGGCCACTTTGGAGGTAGCTCGCCTTTCAAGGTACAAGTTAATTTTGATATTCCCATATTTGAAGGACAGATAGATGCAGATGCTTTAGAAAAATAGTTAAATCTGCTAGAAGGTTATTTCTCTGTTCATAATTTCTCCGACATGGAAAATATCACCTTTGCACTCCTTAAGGATTTCCCCCATGTCAAACATTGGTGGAAAAATTACTGGGAGAAAAGTTCCATAGAGGAGTCTGGAATATATGGGGCCTAACCCACTTGGGATTTTTTTGTGGATGCAGTAAAGGAACAATATTACCTTGTTGGAAACTATGAGGACCAATACATGAGATGGACCACACAGCGGAAAGAGAGGGGCCAAGAAGTGTTAGAGTTCACCAATACCTTCCATACCTTGTGCACCAACATGGGTATCAAAGACTCCGAGCAACATTTGGTTCTTAAATATAGTGGGGCTCTACACAGATAAATCCAAACTGAAATGGATTTTCTGGACATCTCATCACTCGGTGTTGCTTATCTATACGTTGTTAAAATCAAGCAGAAATTTAAGCATCGGAACAAGAGGGATTTTAGGTTTGCAAATACGCAACAACAAAAGTATGATAAAGACGGCCCTAACAAATAGCCTCCCGGAAACCAGTCCAAGCCACAGGAAAATAAGGGTCATGGAAAGACGAATAAGGGCACCGAAAAATGGTGCGATTTCCACTAAATCCTATGGCACAACACCGATGAATTTCGCTCAAAACAATCATTGGTGGCCGAGATCAAAGACAAGGATTTGAACCCTGATTCATAATTTGATTATGAAAATACTGATAAAAGACAAATCATTGACGCAAACCCCACTGCTATTGTCGCAACCACAACATTTCAACCAGAATAACCAACATATTCTGAAGAGGGGGAGCACCTTTTTGATTCACAAATGTGGGTGAAGGGGATGCTGTTGCATTTTATTGTTGATAACATAAGCTAAAAGAGCCTCATCTCAGTAGAGGTCGTCAAACAATTGGGATTGTTGACAACACCACACCCGTAGTCATACAACATCGGGTGGCTTCGCCAGGGACGAGATCTTCGTGTCAGCCAGTAGTGTTGATTTTCATACGACATCCAACCCTTCATGGACAAGGTATTATGTGATGTTTCCCCCCTAGATGTTTGTGATGTTCTCTTGGGCCAACCATATATGTGGAAGCGCCATGATATTTATGAGTCTCGACCCCGTAGTGTCATTGTTACTCTGGGGGGTCATCTCTACAGGATACCAGAGGTAATTTTGACTATTTTCCCACTTAAAAAGTGTCGCACGGTATTATATCATACTAAAAAATTCAACTTCTTCATAGTCTGTTCAAAGCATGAACAAAAGAACACCACTGTAGCCTCAGTCCAAGCACCTTCTATCCAACAGAAGCAGGTTGACAAGATTGTAGCAAAGCGTAAAGATTCCTTCTACACAAATACATATCATGTAGCCAGACTGGTTAAAAAGGTCCAACCCTTCCAGCCACAAGTTCATGACAACCTTCAACAAGCTAAGCAATGCAACTTCTCCAACAAGGAAAGAAACTCATCAAGATGTAGATTCAAAAAACGCTTTTCCCTCTCCCCCGGGCACTCAACGCAATGGAGACCATTTCTTCCTAATGAGGGAGGATTGATCCATGTGGATATCAGTGGCCACCCACCTTTTCCAACTAGCTCAAAAAAATTTCTGGCAATTTTGGTAATTTACTATTTTTAGCAGTTTTTAAATTCCGGGGCCATTTTGAGGGCCTAAATGAAGGTTTTTCATAATCTGGCTTCTAAATTATATTTTAAGGCTCTAATTGAGCCCCCAAAATGAATCTCCTTGGAGATACCTTTCCAACGAGCGATCGTGCGCCCAAAGCGGAGATCATATGCCAAAGTTATGCCCCCGAGAAGTTGATACACCAAACTACCCAAAACAGGGTCCACACAACTGTTGGCTTTTCATCTTCCAGGGTTAGGGTTTTGGATTTTATTTATGATAAAAAGGACTTTGGAGCCTCATTTTAAAATCATATTCTTGCGAATGCGCGTAGACGCCACATTTCTTCTCAGAGATAAGTTGCCACCATTCTAGCGATTCTTTCACTCTGTAACTTTACACTCTTTGTACATTTTCGCTCATTAATAGAAATTTTGTATTACTGTATCTATGTGTTTATGGTTGCATCTATGATACATTTCTGTTATATTATTGGATATCTAAGATATCTCAATATATTTATTTATTATATTTCCGCTCTCATTTCATGCCAAAAATAATTCGGATCACAATCATATGAAAGATCCATATCCTCTACATCACCCGAGTTTGAATTATCTACATTACCTTCATCTTGTTTTGAGGAAAATTTGGTACATGTCTTTCTGACCTCATCAGGATGAACACTTCCAAGTTTTTTTGTGAGCCATTTGGTGGACCTTTCTGAGATGGTTTAGGTTTCTTGGTTGATTGAGATGGTGTTGAGTTCTCATCAAGCCTCAGCTTTTCAGTCCTGTTGATCACATAATCCAATTAAAATTTAGGTTATGATGAAGTGGCAAGAACTTATTCGTGTGGGGATGATGGTGCTTTGAAAGTAGATTCTAGAGATTGACCCAATATAGGCATCCCTCCTTCAAGATGTGGAATCTCATCATCAAATTCATGATATGTCTTTACACGAGTGAATCTATCAAGATGATCAAGCTCCCTCTCAACAATTTCATCTTTCTTGGTGGATTCAAGAAAGATCACATGTATGGAAATGATGAAATTCTTGATTGTATCATCGTAAATAGGATACCGCTTGGTGGTATTTGAGTACCCCAAGAAGATGCACTTTCGACTTGTTGAGGCCCATAAGCGCAATGTAATACTCTTGCTTGAAAATGAGTTGCAATGACTTACTATTTATATGCATATACTAAATAATAGCTATATATGTGGGACCTCCTTGTTTGAATCATGATGAAGAGGAAACGTTGCTCTAATTTGCATTCATGATGAATTTACTAAGCATTTGTTGTTTGAGAAAACACAAAATCACATGCAATCAATGATTATAATGGCTGACAATTTAAAAGATGAAAGAAAATGATAATCACTTCGCTCACAATTTCTATATACATCGTTATATTACGGTTGGTTTACATATGGTAAAGATTCAAGCTTCAACTCTCACACACATTATTCATGGTTATGATGGTGGACAATAGTTATGCTATTATTTGAGGGAAGCTTAATCCTTACAATTTGGGATCTGTTAGACATATGGTATTATGATCATATTATATGATATGTTTAATGTAGGTGATCAGGTGATCCCATTTTTCTAGCAATGGATATGAAATATTGTGTTAAGGTTACATACAAAAAGGTGGTGAATCGTTGTTTTTTTTGGGCAAAGTGTGGCCTATTATATGGTTTGTTATGCTAATGTTTTGGGGCCAGTATATGGCGTGCTCATACTTGGGTTGGTGGTCATTTATGTAAGAAACGACTTGCAATTACTACATGTCGCTCCAACCATACCCTTGAGGTCGCCACCCTCCTTGGTTCACATTGTGTTTGGCTTGGGTTGTGATTACTCCGTGTTGCTTGGATTTTGGTGAAAAGAACAGAGTCGTTGGTTTTACTTTGTGTTTTCCACAACAGGTATGAGTTTCTTGTCTTCCATTCATTATGCACTCTGATCCAAGGTAGAATAGATGGTTGGCTCTTAGATTTTGCTTGTTGGGTCCTTTATTTCTAAATTTATAGTGGCAAATATGTATGCTCTATTTGTGCGAGTTGGTTGGCATGTTGAAAATGGTTTATGGTTCCTTTCTGTTGAATTTCTGGGTTATGGTTGTGCATATGATGTTGTTGTTCCCTATCATAGTTGAGCACTCTAATTTCGGGGGGTTTTGATAATATATTGGTTATGATACTCCATTTTTTGGATTGGTTATGGTAACTATGGTATGTTATGACTCTTGTTTTTCTCCTTCTGCAATTTTGAAATGGGTTTACCCACATTAATAGCAATGGTGTTTTGGTTGTGATGAAATTTGTTTCTTGATGTGCCACACAGTCATAGGCAAATTTTCGGCCTCTATTATATATTTCCCCATTTGAATTGTTATGTTCAGCCTGTGGGAGTTGTTTGCGACCCTATGTGGTATGAGGGAACTGATGTTATAAATGAAATCGAGAAGAAAGGTTTTAGTTTCTCCCTAGGTACCAACCACGACCTAGTCTGAATTTTTGTGACAATTGGTTAGGTGAGTGCGAAGCTTGGTTCTCATTCTATGATTGGTTGTTGGATGGTGGCATTGTCGAAATTCCTCCCACAGTATTGAATGTATACGAGGGAAATTTTTTGGTGACACTTTAGATTCGAATGTGTCATAGTTGTAATGATGATGTTATAGTTTTGGTTGTATAAACTCCATTAACTAATTCTCTCTCCCTCCGGTCGATCCCGACCCTCTTTGGCTCGGGGGTTGTAAACACATGTTGGGGATTTAATTTGAGTTTGGTTTTGATTGAACAGTGGGTAAACATGTTACTTGCATCGTTGGTTGTGTGTTACCGATGAGGGGTTTTGTCGATTTTTATTGGTGGATCACTGGTGAATAAAGCCACTAGACCTTCGAACCTAGTCTATCATATGATAATCATTGCAGGGTTGAAATTAACCGTATGTCAAATTGTGGTTGGCATATATTGCACTTTATCATGCCCTTAGTTGGTCTGATTTTTGTTACTGGGATCATTCTATTGTTAAGTAACATATGAAATTAAAAGCCTGCAATTAAAAGGAAACAATTTTTGCAGTGAATGAAGTTGGTTGTAGTGGTTTTATTTCAATTCTATGATATTAAATGTGCACAGTTGAAGATGAATTGTATGGTTGTATAATTCCTACAGAAATGGGTTTATGTTAAAGATTTTAAATAAACATAAGAGGCATTTGAATATTTTCAAGCTCTCCTTGTTATATAACTTTTGAGTTATGTTATTTTATGTGGAAGTTAAATGGTTTGTATTGGTTCTTATCGGACCTACCTGTTGGTTGGAGTTATTGTTCTTTGGATGTTAGATATTCTTTTGCACCTTTGCTCAAGTAATATATATTTATGTAAAGGAAAAGGACATCTTGAAATTGTGGGGTGACAGTTCTAAGGATTTTTATATTTTTGTTTTTTTGGAACAACTAGGTCTTGAGTTTGAATGTTGAACATATATTTTTTTGGAATAATAGCAGTGATGATTTGAAGCTAATAAATTTTAATTCATCAACAAAACAATAACCATCTCATTCCTGACCATTATATCACTTTTATCTTATTACAAGCCCCTCACTTTCCCAAATACATTTAAATTTTCCCTGTTATGTTGTTGTGAATTTCATTAGAGTGAAAGGGGTATTAAAAGGAAGAAGTTGGGCATTGATTGGTGTTTGGATTTTAGTGTGATTGTTTTCTAAAATTGCTTGAGAAGTAATCATGGTGTTCTCGACCATTATACCATTTTACATTCATTACAATCCCCCCATTTTCCCAATAGCCATGTTCACTCCTTGTTCGGACATTAATTGATTGGTGATTTTATGGATGGATTGCATGTGCTTCTGTGGTAAATGATAAGAGACAACGTTTAATTCTATTTAGGTAGAGTTAATGCATGGATTATTAAGAAATTTTCATGACATTTTTTGGAATATTGCTTCAGAATGAGCTTTTTCAGCAGAGGTAGTAATGGTAGAGGTAACAGAGGTAGGGGAAATTGGCAGAGGGGTCACATAAGAACTCGGTTCTCTATACATTTTGATGTTGATCCCCAAGAATTGAACCATATTTTCCAATATGGGTTCTTTAACCTAGTAGGCCAAGGGATCCTCCAACCCTGACATGAAAGATCACCATTGCAAGCACATCAAAACCTTTCCGACATCTCAGTCCCTCCTCATGTATCTATGTGACCAAAATCGCCCTCCAGTGATGGCTGGCAAGATATTGTCCATCAGCTTGTTGTTCACCACCAATGTTGGCCCACTACATCATTACCATTACGCCCTCCACCACCAAAAAACCAAGTTTCCCAAGATGAGCTTGTTGTCTCACCCGTGCAATCATCACATGCCAGTAAAATATTGAAATCAGATGTCCTCGAGCCTGTGCAGGATAAGGGAAAAGGAATAGCCACTCACTCCATCTCATCCAAATATTCTGCCAATTCAATTTCCTCTCGCCTTCATATTAAGGATGATTGTTCTCATGTCATTAGTGCAATTCAACCTCAAGGATTTAACGAGGCAAAGGCTGCCACAAAAAAATCAAAAGGGCACAACAGTGAGAAGAAGCCTAATGCCTCACATAGTAAATATGGATTTTGATGATTGAGGTCATTTTATATGTTGAAGACAATAAATTTATTTTGATAAAGTTTTGAACATCAAAAATATATTTGACACTGTTTTGGACAACAACATTCATTTGAGTATTTTTTATTGGACAACTTGGATATGATGCTATTTTGGGGGGGACATGATTATATTACATTCTGTTGATATTTATTATTTGAGTGTGTGTGTGTGTGTGTGTGTGTGTGTGTGTGTGTGAAGCGAGAGTTACAAGGAGGTGTTTTGAATTAAATGATTTGGATATTTGTTATTATAAAAGGAAATAAATGGGAGTCACAAGGGGTCCCACCTATTTAGTTATTATTTAATACCCTTATTTATATATTATTATTATTTATTTGTCTCAAACTAATTAGTTAAGTTAATTTGAATTAACTAAAGAAAGGTAGTTCAAATACCATAACTTATTGAGGAAGAATAAAATCTCAATCAAATGAAGAGAAAATGGGGGAGAGAATAGAAGGAGAACTACAACCATAAGGTTTGTTCTATACTAGTGAGATACTTTCAAATTTCATTCATTCTGAGTTTAATAGAAAGATTAATCCTCTTGATGACATCATAGTCTTATTGAAGGAAACATGATTAAAAAACCGAATCACATTTTTCAGCAGCTTGTTTTAAAGGTGTTTGATTTATCTTTAATAGGATGTGTATTTTTGTTTTTGCATGAATTGAGTTTCATGACTGATAAAGAATATCTTGCAGAGTCAAGTGACAAAATTTTGTAGCTGGCTGATCCTGATCTTTAGCTTCGATTTTCTTCTTGATTTTCAGAGTCTTTTTGTATGGTTCCCATCAAAGGCTTCTAAATTTTGTTTTGATCCCTACCCTCACAGGGGTTTGTAGAGAGAACTCAGTTTTGTATCTCAGAATGAAATAAATGAAAATTTTGATTATTGTTTCAGTCTCACACATGTGTTTTAATGATTTGGTTCATTCTTTTTCTTTGATCTCCATATATAAATTTGTATCATTTTTCTACACGTTCATGTATTTTTGTTTAAATTTTACTTCTTTTGCATTTATATATACAACACATAAAAACTAGCCTTGGTCCTCTATAATCAATACTTGTGGATTAAGCGATTGTTTTTTAGGCTATAAACCCCGGGTAACATTCCAAACTATCTTGTCCTATCCCGACAAGATGTGAAAATGCTTGAGTAATGTTTTCCATACCTTTTCCTCAACATTTATTTGGAGACCATACTGGGGAGATCTTCCATATCTCTTTGGTTGATTGTATTCACGAGTATATTTAAATTTTTTTGTTTTGTTTAAATAATCCTTGACTTATTTTTCATGATAGTACCTGCTACAAGACAACCCAATATTGGAAACGGTTTGAACGACCAAACTAGCATTGTTTTGACCTTATTCAACACTATTTTAGAAACTGCTAGTACTCGAGCTGAACTTGAATGCTCTTGGGAAGTAGTTGAAAGAGATATAAGTATCCGTGAATGATGGGAATCCAGGCAAAGGCATCCTAGAAATCAGAAAGAACCTCTACTTTCCTAAATCCTTGGTTTTTCTTTTCATGTCCTCAAATCCTCGCATCTCTCTCTCGAAGAGGATTGTCCCGTGAAGCTACTCCTATTTTTGAAATAGGAAGAAGGAAAATCATTCTGTCGACCTAAGAAATCACTCTAAGGAGAAATTTATTTGATTTTKCTAGTTCACCTTCATCACCTATACCTATTATTGTCAACATGACATATGCGGGTAGTGGTAGTGGAACCAGAGGTGCCTTCTCCTCCTAACCTTCTGCTTCATCAGTAATTGGTAGTATATACATCCATCAKATCCTTGTCCAATCCACTACCAATCCTACTAAAGTGATAAAGRAATATGGGATTTTCCAGTTCGAAGAATATGCTATGACCACTCCATGGAACGTGTCTTCTCCCTTGAATCTGGMACCTGCTACTYACCCATTATCGAAGTTTAAGGAACACCTTCCTAAGTTCTTAGGGAATAATATTGTTTCTACAAATGAACACTTAGTATCATTTTTCGATGTTTGTCATAACATCGGGGCCAATGATAACAATACTTGAATGTGCTTATTTGTTAATTCCCTTGAAGGGAAAGTTGCAGCATAATTTTTTGACCTCCCTCCTAAAATTATTTCCACATGGGAATAATTGGTTTATTGGTTCAAGTCCACTTATGGACACTCCAAAATTTTGGCAGAGCAGTTAAGGGAATACAACAATATTTCCTATAAGGATGTTGAAACCATTAAGTCCTTTAACTTGCGCTTCAACAAACTATACAATCAAATTCCTGAACTAATTCGCCCCCAAAACCAAGCCACTTTCATTCATTATTATAATGCGCTACCTTCCCCTTATCGTCATAGGCTCAAAGAAAAGACTATAGACAATCTTGGTTCTGCTCTTCATACTTGTCTTGAATATGAAGATCAACTTGAAAGAACGGGTCTCCCTAAAGGGGACTCGGCCAAGAAAACATATATGTTTTCCCTCCTACAACTCGTGCAATATATGAACAATAGGATGATAGCCTACAAACGAAAGGGAGGTGTTTCTTCGCCCTCCCCCTTCACATCTTATTCTTCCTCAGTGCCTTTTAGGAATACTAATGAAAATAATTTTTAGCCAAAGTCCATTATGTCTTGTAGTTGGTGTAACTTCTATGAAAAAAATCATAAAGAAAGTACTTGCGAAGTTAAGAAAAATTCCAGAGATAAGATCTTTGGAAAAAGGCCCGATACCACAATCGCAACTCTAGATTGGGTTGAACTAGAGGATGTTATGATAATCAATACCAGGAACAAATCTACATCGCTAAGGGAAAATATGACCCTTCTCATACTTCTTCCACACTAAGCACATCTTCTCAGAGAATTGATACACAAACTATCAAAGTTCTGAAAAATCAAGGAATGCCTTCCCCTCTTCCCTCTTCTAAATACAATATACTTAACCAATTGGCTAATATCAATGTTGATGCTACTCTTTTGGACATGGTTTTCATCCCTAAACAACAAAATCATCTCAAGAATTTTATGGAAGGTAAATTTTCTACTATAGCCAATCTTTTTGAAGAGTCGAAACAAGAGGAATCAACTGTAAATAAAATAGGTGTAAATAATTTTAGGAAACCTGTAAAAAATCCCCCTTTTTATATTTCTGTAAAGATTGTGGATAAAATATCTCATTGTTGCCTAATTGATGGCAGGTCTGGTCCAACTGTAATGTCAAAAATTATCATGGAAGAGCTTGGCTTATCATGCTCTAATGAAAATTCTAGAAGTATGCTCTCTTATAACAGTCTGCAACAATCAACTGTAGGTGAAATCAAATATGTAACCTTAGTTCTATGCACACATCCTAAAATAAGAACAACCCTCAGTATCCAGGTAATTGATATGCCAGTAAGAAATTATTCAATTATTTTAGGAAGAGACTGGAAAGCCTTAACGGGTGAATATCTTTCGATTGACGGAACATATATGTCTGTCTCGAGGAACGAAAAGAAAATTATAGTCCTTAGGGAAGGAAGAATTTCACCATACATAGAGAGTGTTCCCCAACCTAATGTAAATTATCTTGAAGAAGATTTCGGGGTATACTCTATATTTGTTGATGAGGGTGACACTATCCTTGAACCAATTGATTTTGACGATGGAATGTGGCACATGCATTTCAATGGCTCATGCTCAAACAAAGGTAATGGAGCTGGCATTATTATATATTCTCTTATAGGTTAAATCCACAATTTCTCTTATAGGTTAGAATTTGCTTGCACGAACAACGTCCTCGAGTTTGAGGCCCTATTGTTAGGCATCAAAAATGCATATAACCTTGGTTGTGTCCACCTGCAAGTATTGTTAATATTGGGGCCAATGATAACAATACTTGGATCCTCCCCAGAGAAGAAGTCGCTGCCTTGAATCTTCCAGGTATATCATTTTGGGAGACTTCTTGTTTAGAAGGTTTGTTGATGGTTTATTACTTCGATGTGTGAATGATGAAGAAGCACATAAATTGCTACAGGAAGTTCATGGATCATCAGTTTCTGTAATTTACGTTGGTGGCCATTTTTCTGCTAAAGCTATCGCCTTTAAAATTATAAGAAATGGTTACTATTGTCCTTCGATATTTCGAGATTCCTACAAATTCGCAAGATCTTGTGATAAATGCCAAAAATTTGCTGGGAAATAACGTCTTTCTTCCATGCCTCTACAACCTGTCCTCCTGGATTTTCCTTTTTCTAAATGGGGCCCAGAATTTATTGTTCCTATCAATCCTCCATCTTCCACAAGGCATAATTTTATTTTGATAGCCACAACTACTTTACTAAGTGGACTGAGGTTGTCCCTCTTAATCATGCACAAGATGAGCAGGTAATTTCTTTCCTAGAAACTAATATAATTTCCATATTTGGTATTCCACTAGATATCATTATGGATAATGGCCCAACCTTCATTTCTGCAAAGTTAACTTAATTTCTGGTTAAGTTAGGGGTCAAACATTTCACTTCATCAACCTATTACCCCCAAGGAAATGGGAAAGTTGAGTCCACTGAAAAAAACCTGGTTAGGATCATCAACAAGACCATAGAGGATAAACCTCGCCAGTGGAACACACTTCTCACTTACGCTCTCTAGGAATATCACACTACCACAAAGGAAAGCACATGTTATACCCCCTTCCAGATAACATATGGTCAAGAGGATATTTTTCCTACTGAGCCAGAGATTTCCTCTTTATAACTGATGTTACAGATTCAAGAATTAAATTCTTCCAGTGTTCCCCAAAGGATAAATGCATTGTTAGCCTGGGAAGAACAAAGGAATTTTTCCTTAGAGAACATAAAGAGAAGGCAACAAACTGTGAAAAATTATTTTAACAGATGAGAAAAAGATGTTGAATTCAAGATCGATGAAAAATTCCTACTATGGGACTCAACTCATGCTGAGAGAGGAAGACACTCAAAGTTCCAGAAACTATGGCTAGGTCCCTTTAAAATCTCTTTTGTCCTAGGTGCAAACTCATACCTTCTAAAGGATTTAGAAGAGTGATTGTTCTCTTACAACACCAATGGTTCCCACTTGAAACATTATTTGGAACCAGTATGATAATTAACGCTTATTTGAAATTACCTCTGTATATAGTCTTTTGTTTCATTGTTTCCTCTTTTTCTTTACTTTGGTTTATTGAGTTTTTAATTTTTTTTTTTTAATTTATCATAAATAAGGTCTGGATCAGTTTTGCCATAATAATGTCATTTTGTAAGTATTGTTGATCAATAATAAATAATGTATACACAATTTTTATGATGTCCCCCTTTCATACATCGTTGAAATCACTTTTTTATTTCAACTATGTTGTAGGATAGTTGTTTTTGCCTTCTTCCCTATTTCTACTTTCCCTTTCTTCCTTTCATCCTGAGATTCAAAGAGAATACCCGAAAGTTTATCTTTAAAATCTTTAAGAAGTATTATATGTTACATATTGTTCGAATGTTATGCATATAGGACCAAACCCCCTCATACGTACCACTTTCCATAAGTTATTCCAAAAATCTCGCCTCATTATTTCCCTTAAACCATCTTTTTCCCCCTGTTGCATAACTATTATTTTTCCATTAGCTTTTCTATCATCTATTGGTCTGTGAAACCAGACATATTGAGTTCTGAATAAATTAGAAACATATTTCCCTGTAGAGTCGCCGGTATGTTGACACCCAGAAGCGCAACGTAGTACTCCTTCCCGCAAATGGGATTCAATGCCTTCCTATTTATATACATATACTAAACAATAACTAGATAGGTGGGACCTCCTTGTTTGAATCATGATGAGGAGGAAACATTTCTATAATTTTCATTCATGACGACTTTACTAAGCATTCGTTGTTTGAGAAAACACAAAAATTCAACAAGTTTTCACATGCAATCAATGATTATAATGGCCAAAAATTTAAAAGACGAAAGAAAGTGATAAGCACTTCACTCACAACTGCTATATTACAGTTGGTTTGCATATGGTAAAGGTTCAAGCTTCAAATCACACACACATTATTCATGGTTATGATGGTGGACAATAGTTATGTTATTATTTGAGGGAAATTCAATCCTTACAATTTGGGATTTGTTAGACATATGGTATTATGATCATATTATATGATATGTTTAATATAGGTGATGAGGTGATCCCATTTTTCTAGCAATTGATATGAAATATGTTGTTAAGGTTGCATACAACAAGGTGGTAAATCATTGTTTTTTTGGCAAATTGTGGCCTATTATATGGTTTGTTATGCTAATGTTTTGGGGCCAGTGTATGGCGCAGTCATACTTGGGTTGGTGGTCATTTATGTTGGAAACGACATGCAATTACTACACATCACTCAAACCATACCCTCGAGGCTTCCACCCTCCTTGGTTCACATTGTGTTTGGCTTGGGATATGGTTACTCTGTGTTGCTCGGCTTTTGGAGAAAATAAAATTTGTTGGTTTTCCTTTGCGTTTTCCACAACAGGTATGCATTTCTTGTCTTCCATTCATTATGCACTCGTTCCAAGGTAGAATAGATGGTTGGCTCTTAGATTTTTCTTGTTGGGTGCTTGATTTCTAAAGTTACAGTGGCAAATATGTATGCTTTTTCTGTGCGAGTTGGTTGGCATGTTGAAAATGGTTTATGGTTCCTTTTCGTTTAATTTGTGGGTTATGGTTGCGCAAATGATATTTTTGTTCCTTGTCATAGTTGAGCACTCTGATTTCGGGGTTTGTTGATAATAGATTGGTTATGATACTCGGTTTTTGGGACTGGTTATGGTAACTATGGTATGTTATGACTCTTGTTTCTCTCCTTCTGCAATTTTGAAATGGGTTTACCTCCATTAATAGAAATGGTGTTTTGGTTGTGATGGGTTATGTTTCTTCATGTGTCACACAATCATAGGTGCCTTTTCATCCTCTGTTATATCTTTCCTGTAGAACCCCTGTTTCCCCCAACTTGTAATTAATCATTAATTAGGATTACCATGATGTGACATGGGAACATTGTAAATGTATCATTGTTTAATTGCTAATAACTGACTGTGGGGGTGAATCCTTGAAAGTACTAGCCATGATATCACTAGAGGAAAGAATGTGAGAATGATAATAGAACAATTAATAATAAAAGGATCGGTGGTTAAACCCTCAACCACCCCCATGAATAGAAGCATGGTCTAACTGCAGAAGGTCAGCCCGAAGTACCACAGGGTCCAGCAGACCTAGACTGGCCCAGGTTTCCTTCTGATAGGAGGGAACAAGATAGGAGGGATGTGCGTGCAAGGCACACAAGAGGATATGAAGAGAAGAGTGGAGATTGCGAGGAACACTTGAGCAGTAGAGAATGAGTTGAAGGCCATGAGCTCGATGCAGAGAAAGCATCTGAAAAACCTCGTCGAGGCCGTGACAAAGAGGGAGATCTCTGAGAGTATGAAGAGAACGGGACATGAGCAGAAGGCCACGAGCTTGATGTTGAGGAAGAATATGATAAACCTCATAGAAGATGCAAAAGAGAAAGGATAGATGAGAATTGGCATAAATTCCCTAGTGATATCATGGATTTTCACGGGGGTGCCTAGCAACGATGATTTTAGGGACTAAATATTGCTCATGGGATAATTTTCCATGGTTTTTCCAAAAACAAGATTCACTATTTTAAAAATGATTCGCCCAAATTCTATAGGATAAAATTATTTTACCTTAAAAACCACCAAAATTTTATATAAACTATATAAAATACTTAGAAATTTGAATATATTTACAAAAATATCGCCAAACATTTATAGTTGACATATGAAGGATTAGTAAGATTCGCCAAGGTTTCTACATTTTAAAATAAATTTCCATCCTTAAAATCATCCCTGGTGGCTAGAGTGCTAAGAATGAATGCCTCTGATCCTATGGTTGGGTGGAAGGATGAACACCCACATTCAGTTAGTTGGCTACAACCTGTAATAAATAAGTATTCTCATATCTTGTGTATTTAAGCGGTAAATGTGAATTAAAGTTGGATATCCTATGAATTTTGTAGGGATGTGCATGTTTTCTCAATGGTTATACCGTATCCCTACAATTCTGCCTAAATGTATATTTAAGAAAATAAGGAATTCTCTGATTTGTACACGTAAATGCCTGAGCCCCGTAGTGGATCAAGTTAAAATAAATGAACTGTGAATTTGTTGACCTTGGGGCATAGCCTCACGTGTGCTTGCTGACACTCCTAGTCGTTATGAAGGAAGGAGTCGGTTAAGCTCAGGAGAGGTAGTGCATGTATGTAAAGAGTCTTTGCGAGGTGGGAAGAGATCAAGAACCAGTTATACAGAGTTGATAAATGAGCGCAAGGGGTGGGCGGAGGATTTCTCTAAGTGTTAAGTTCAGGAGAATTAGCGCAAAATACCTAAGTACCTAAGGAGCTGACAAAGATCAGGTAGGATAGCGAGATTTAAGTCCCAAAAGGAGAGATCCTTTCGTTTGGAATATGAATGGATGAGATTAGTTTGGGAGAAGCTGAATTTCTTCACGATCGTCGGATCTGGAAAAGAATTTGGGTGTTAACCCTTAGAGCCCTTTGGAGTTCACAGGTCCGGTAAATTGAGAATATTCGACGTAAGGGAGGATAATTCCCCTGAAGTCTCGAAGTCCCGAAGTTAATCTGGGTCGTATATCTGAGGATGCCCGGGAACTATCTTGTCCGTTGGATATACGATACACTCAGCCCAACGTTGACCACTTTGGGAGGATGGAGGATTGGTAACACCAAAACCCCCAAAGTCCTGAAGTTAATCTGGGCTGTAGATATGAGGATGCCCAGGGACTATCCTGGTCGTCGGATTTACGATATAGTCAACCTGACGTTGACCACTTTGGGAGGACAGAGGTTTGGTAACACCAAAACCCCCGAAGTCCCGAAGTCCCAAAGTTAATGAGGACCGTGGATCTAAGGATCCTTCGAGATCCCTCACGATCGTTCGATCAAGGGGATGTGTGTATTCGTCGAGTTCATGTGTGGGCCCATGTGTCAAGTGACGACGTTGCTAGGTGTCCCTCTCAGAGTGGCACACATTGGGACCCAAGGGACCCTTGAACAGAATTTACGAGCCATAGATCTATGGGGTCATGTAGATACTCTTGGACCATCAGATTGAGGTTGTGATCAGCCTGGCATTGACCGAATCTGGGAGCAAAGAGGATTTTTCATCGCAAAACTCCCGAAGAGTCGGGAGCCGAAGAATATCTGAGTCGTCCAAACCAAAGGGACAATTGCGTCAGATCCTACACTCCGGAGAGAAGTCACTCCAGGAGAATAGAAGTGTGAAGGCATGAGGATTTCCAAAGGTCGGAGTCCCGAAGTCATCCCACTCATCCATTAAAAGGGGCACGTGGCAAAAGATCTGCCATTTCAGAGGAATGTTACTCCAGAAGAAAAGGGAGTGTGTTGAACAAGAACTCCTGAAGGCCGGAGAGTTGGAGTTCATCTGAACCATCCATTGGAATAAAACATGTGGCGCTCAATTTGTAACTCGGGGTATTGAGCACTTCGGAGGAGGGAGAGAAGCATTGACTGCAAATCGCCCAAAGAGGGGAAAAGCACAAATATCGACCATTGATCAGGGAAAACACATGGCATTCAATCCGTAACTCCGAGTACAAAGTAATTCAGAGGAAAAAGGATTTGGAGTGTTTGAAACTCCCGAACTCTGAAGTCCCGAAGTAGATCGTAATCATCGATCACGAGGGGCGCGTGGCGCTTGATTTGTAACTCCGGGGAGAAAATCCTTTGGAGCGTTAGACACTCCCGAATGTCGAAGTCTCGAAGTCAATCAGGGTCGTCAAAATATCAGAGGACACGCGACGTTGGATTGTGAAATTCGTAGATTTGTCACTCTGGAGGATTCACGTGGTGGTTGTCTTGCTGCATGTTGTCTTTGAATATGATCATAGCCCGTGGTCATATGCATGTATAGATGGATGGAAGAACCCAAAGAACTTGGGAGAGGCTACCTGCCATCTCTAAGCTCGGTTAAGAGCATGGAGACTGTGGCTGGAAATATTTGGAAGAGAAGAATGGGATAGCAACCCCGAATGGGGGTTTTGATTCTCCTAAGAAGAGAGGAATTTTGATGCCCCTACCATGGGTATGTTACAAATTGGTATCAGAGCATGACAACAACACTTGGCCTGCTTTGGCTCATGCACGAGTCGTATGAAAATATTTTTGGAGGAATTTAAGGGGTAACACCCTATCTTACCGCATTCCTAAGAGGCTTAGAAAACCTCTACTAAAGAGAGGAATGAGTCTGGTGACCATTCCCTGAAAAGGAAGAGAATGAACATCTCTCGGGTTTCAAAGTGAACTAAGAAACAAATTTTTCTTCTGGACACAAGAATTGTTGGACATGGTTTTTCTAATCAAGTTGATAAACGGAGTTGTAGAAATACAGAGTGATTGAGTGAAAATCACAACAGCCTCCCTTGCTTGGTGGATAGGAAAATAATATGCCAGAGTTCTTGTGTGAGGAGGAGAGTGGCCTCCATCCCTGACTAGGTTGAACAGAAGGAATAATTCTAGGTGTAATGGTCAAGACCGATCTTGACCTAAAGATACTCTGAATTTATGAACTAGGATACTCATTAAGTAACATAATTCGAAATTTCATTTGGGCTATAAGGGAATAGTCCAAATGGTATTAGACATTAAATTTTTAAAATTAAGATAAAATGGTTGACTAAATGTTGATCCTGAATGTGGTAAAGGAAGTGTTGGGGAACTTCTAGAAGCCAATGGGTCAGATTGACATCCAATGGTGGATGGTAGCCATATAGATATAGTTGGAAGTTAAATTGGCTGATTTTTCTACCTTGGGCATGGTTATAATTTCCCAGATTGTATTTATAAGTTGGGTAATGTTCCAGGGAGGTTGAGGCAAGAGTGTTTTCTTGCTAGTTGTTATTATACAAAAAGGGAACCTAGTTATGACTATGTTTGATTCAACTTCCATGTGGATGTCGTGTGAATGACTACAAGCTCTCAACTGAGAGGGAAACTCAGTGTTGAGTATCCCTATGAGGCTTGTCATAAGGATGGCAACAATATCCTTGGAGGAGGATATAGAAGTCTAAGATGCCCATGTGCATGCATGACATGGAAAGGGTGCAAGCAATGATCTTGCATGATGAATGTTTGGTTAGGTTTGTGGGTGTTTATGCTTAAGTACATGTATTTAATGTATTGTGAAGCTTCTTGATATGAAGCCTGATAGTAATACCAGTTCGGTATGAATGATATTAAATATGAAAGTGATGCACATGTATGATGTAAGGATATATTTATACTAAAGGCACAATATGGTTCCCTTGATGAGTGATATGTAAGGCAAGAATTGCACTTGCCAAGATTAAGTGAATACCATAGATGCATGGTTGACTCCATTTTTTAAAGAGTCATGAAAGTTATGTTTTGAATGATAGATTAAGGGGAATGCACTCCATTCCCTCAGAAAAGACGAGTATAAATAAATGAAAGAGTAAATGAGCAAGGATGGTATGTGTCAGGATAAGAGGCAAATGATTATGCCTTGAGGATCACATAAGAATGAGTTTGAACAGTCATGAGTTGACTAATTTTAGAATAGAGATGTATGTAGGCTGTGAAATATACCCATGGAAGCTACACACAGACTATTGATTATGCATATGGTTAAGTACATCATGGATGTAAGTTAACAAAACCAGAATATGTATGGATACATAATTTGGGTGCATGAAAAAGATGCACGTTTATATTCCTTATGGAATATTTGGTAAAAAACTAAAACTAACTCAAGGTTGAGGCCATCATAGATAATGATGGACGTGCAATAAGGAAGTTGCATGTTGAGGGAGTTCCCTGTGGAATACTTGTGTAAAAAATTTGTCAGGATGTCAGAGTCACAACCTTAATAACTGTTGAGAAACTAAGCAGTGAGCTACAAGCTTATATACATATACATATACATATACATATACATATACATATACATATACATATACATATACATATACATATACATATACATATACATATACA
>ML798708.1:93856-105996 GCA_009831015.1 Picea engelmannii | reverse complement strand
ATATATATATATATATATATATATATATATATATATATATATATATATATATATATATATATATATATATATATATATCCTGGATTACATTTTGAAAGCATCATGTAATGAATAGAAGACGAATGAATGAATAAATGAGTATGGTTGATTGAATAGGCTTGGTTGAAGCCATGTTAAGAAAACACAGTTGTATGCCTCAGATACCCAAGTAGAGTATGATTCAGGAAGAAAACCTGGATCGAATCAGTGTACTCAAGAACCTGACAGAGGAGATGAATGTGAGCCTCTCATCGGAGGGAAGACCGATCACAGTTGTCAAATTGAATTCACTATCCACTGGAGTTAACAGATCAAACACAAGTCATTCGATTAGATCGACGACCGAGGATCATTGCGGAGCAAGAAGGTGAAATTATCAGACGTGCTAGTTCACGACCCGCAATCAACAAAAGTCGTTGATCTCATCGGGGTGGAAGATCAACGACCACGATTAGACAGAGTCGCAGACACTTTCCAAATTGGGCCGCCAAATCACTGTGAACCGTCGATCTGTGAACATAGATCGATGGTTGGGAATCATTGTGGAGCGCGAAGGTGAAATTAATGGATGCGCTAGTGCACGACCCGCAATCAACCAATGTTGTTGATCTTGTCGGGGTGGAAGATCAACGACCATGATTAGACAAATTTGGCCAAACACTTTTCAGATTGGGCCCCGCAATCACTATGAACTGTTGATCTGTGAACAAATATTGATGGTTGGGAATCATTGCGGAGCGCAAAGGAGAAATTTAAGGACATGCTAGTTCATGGCCCACAATCAACCAACGTTGTTGATCTCGTCAGGGCGGAGAATCAACGACCATGATTAAAAGAGTTGGACAAGAACTTTTCATATTGTGGAGATTGAACTCTCCAATAAAGAGCGAGCATATTGGGATTCTGCAATCGTTGTGAGTCGCCGATCTGTGAACAATCATGGGAAAACCTGCAAGGAACCCACATGTTAATGTCGTGTAAAACTCGTACTATAATTGGGTTCTGTGGTTGAATTTATCACATCGAAGCTCTGTATCAAACTAAATTATCGGTCAAACACTTATGTGTTGGAATTATTATTATCTGGAAATCATGTGGTTAAAATCAATCGATGGCTAAGGTCGATGTCCCATGATCATTGCGGAGATTGCATATGCACATGGGTTAATGTCGAGACCTGTACCCATAATTTAAATTCAATACAGCGTTGTTTTGAGTTTGGAATCTGATTGTAGATCAGACGACCCCTATTCATTACAGAGATCGGAAGGAGAATTAAACCGCAAGCTATTTGAGTTTTTGCAATCCCATGCAACCGTTGGATCTGGGGAAAATGGATGATCTGGATTATTTTCAGCATGAAATGAGAGCGAAGATATAATAAAGAAATGAACAGAGATATCACATATATTCAATAATATAACATAAATGTATCAGAGATGTAACCATAAACATAGATATATAGTAATACATGATTTCTATTAATGAAAGAAATGTACAACGATTGTAAAAATACAGAGTGAAAGACTCGCTAGAATGGTGGCAGCTTATCTCTAAGAAGAGATATGACAGCTACTCGCATTCGCAAGAAGATGAGTACAATGAGGCTCTGAAGGCCTTTTTACAATAAACAGGAATTCCAAAAACCCTAGACATCCAAAAACCTAACCCTAGGAGATGAAGTGCCAAAAGTCATGTTGGCCCCGTTTGGGTAAGTTAGTACATCAACTTCCTGGGGTCGTAACTTTTGCATACGATCTTTGTTTTAGGCGTATGATAGCTCATTGGAAAGGTATCATCGAGGAGATTCATTTTGGGGGATAAATTATGCCTTCGGATATTATTTAGAACCTCTATCTCGAAAAAAATTCATTTAGGCCCTCAAAATGGCCCCAGAAGTTAAAACCTGCTAAAAATAGTAAATTGCCAAAATTGCCAGAAAATTGTTTTGAGCCAGTTGAAAAAGGTGGGTGGCCATCGATATCCACCTAGATCAATCCTCCCTCATTAGGAAGCAATGGTCTCCATTGATTTGATTTTCCGGGGGGAGAGGGAAAAGCGTTTGCTGGATCTGTATCTTGGTGAGTTGCTTGTATTGTTGGAGACATCGCGCTGCTCAGTTTGTGGAAGTATGTCAAGAACCTATTGAGGTTGAGGTTATTCAACAAGTCGAGATACATGAGAAGACGGTGTGCAGAATGAATCTTTGTTCTTTTCTGCAACCTTGTCGACCTGCTTCTATTGGATAGAAGGTGCTTGGGGCAAGGTTGTAGTGGTTGCAGTGTCCTTCTGTTCTCCTTTTGAAACGATTGTGAAAAAGCTAAATTTTGCAGTATGAGATACTACCTTGTGGCACTTTTTGGTGGAACAGTAGTCGGAACTACCTCTGGTATTCTATAGAGATGACCCCCCAAAGTAACAATGACATTGTGGGGTTGAGACTCATAAACAACATGGTGCTTCCACATATATGGTTGGCCCAAGAGAACATCACAGACATCCAGTGGGGCAACATCACATAATACCTCATCCTTGAATGGTTGGATACCGTATGAAAATCGATATTGTTGGATGACACGAAGATCTCATCCTTGGCGAAGCCACCCGATGTTGTATGGTTGCGGGTGTGGTGTTGTCGACAATCCCAACTGTTTGACGACCTCTGCTGAGATGAGGTTATTCTAGCTTCTGCTATCAACAATAAAATGTAGTGGGGTCCCCTTCACCCACATCTGTGAATGAAAAAGGCGCTCCCCCTCTTCAAGATCTGTTGGTTCTTCTGGTTGAATTGTTGTAGTCGTGACAATAGCAGTGGGGTCTGCGTCAATGATCTGTCCTTTACCATTATTTTCAGAATTAGATTCAGAATAAGTGTTTCGCTCCTTGTCTTTGATCTCGGCCACCAATGATTGTTTTGAGAAACATTCATCGGTGTTGTGCCAAGGGATTTTTTGGAAATCACACCATTTTCCGGTGTCCTTCTTTGTCTTCCCGTGACCCTTATTTTCCTGTGTCTTGGACTAGTTTTCTGGAGACTGCTTGTTAGGGAAGTCTTTTTCATACTTTGGTTGTTGCGGATTCACGGAACCAAAATCCCATTTGTTCTGGTGATTAAATTTGTGCTCGATTTTAACAGCATATCGATAGGCGACACCAAGTGATGAGATGTCCAGAAAATCCATTTCAGTTTGGATGTATCTGTGTAGAGCCCCACGGTATTTCATAACTAAATGTTGCTCGGAGTCTTTGATACCCAGCTTGGTGTGCAAGGTATGGAAGGTATTGGTGAACTCTGGAATTGCTTGGCCCCTCTCTTTCCGCAGTGTGGTCCATCTCATGTACTGGTCCTCATAGTTTCCAATAGGGTAATATTGTTCCTTTACCGCATCCACAAAAAAATCCCAAGTGGGATCAACCCCATATATTTCAGACTCCTCTGTGGAACTCTGCTCCCAATAAGTTTCCCACCAATGTTTAACATGGGGGAGAGCATTAAGGAGTGCGAAGGTGATATTTTCTTTGTCGAAAAATTTGTGAAAAAAGAAATAACCTTCTAGTAGATTTAACCATTTGTCTAGGGCCTCTGCATCTATTTGTCCTTCAAATACAGGAATATCAAAATTAAATTGTACCTTGAAAGGAAAGGTGCCTCCAAAGTGGTCGCTTGATGAAGATGCGCATGTTTCTATCGGCAGGCGTTGAAGGATGTGGGAAAAATTCTCCATCATTTCATCCCTCTGTCGCGTGAGAGCTTTCTCAAGCAACAGACTGATAGGATCGTCTGCTCCGTAATTTTTCTTTTCTTCCGCCATTGAGGGTTTCTTGGGTGTGCGAGAGTGATCATCTTCAAGAGATACAAGCTCGAGACCCAACTTTCTATACTCGGACCTCGTCGGGGACATGCACTGAAAAAATGATCAAGAGCAACTTGCTCTGATACCACTGATCCGGATTATTTTCGGCACGAAATGAGAGCGGAGATATAATAAAGAAATGAACAGAGATATCACATATATTCAATAATATAACATAAATGTATCAGAGATGCAACCATAAACAAAGATATACAGTAATACACAATTTCTATTAATGAAAGAAATGTACAGAGATTGTAAAAATATAGAGTGAAAGACTCGCTAGAATGGTGGTAGCTTATCTATGAGAAGAGATGTGATGGCTACTCGCATTCGCAAGAAAATGAGTACAATGAGGCTCTGGAGGCATTTTTACAATAAACAGGAATGCCAAAAACCCTAGACATCCAAAAACCTAACCCTAGGAGATGAAGCACCAAAAGTCATGTGGGCCTCATTTGGGTAAGTTAGTACATCAACTTCCTGGGGTCGTAAATTTTGCATACGATCTCCATTTTAGGTGTATGATAGATCGTTGGAAAGGTATCATCGAGGAGATTCATTTTGGGGGATAAATTATTTATTTGGCTATTATTGAGAACCTCGATCTCAAAAAACATTCATTTAGGCCCTCAAAATGGCCCTAAAAGTTAAAACCTACTAAAAATAATAAATTGCCAGAAACTGTTTTGAGCCAGTCGGAAAAGGTGGGTGGCCATCGATATACACCTGGATCAATGGATCTACACCATCGATTTGTAGACAAGGGGTTTAGCTAGGATCATAGCGCCTAGACATGGGAACCGAAAGGATAGCGCCTGAAAAGAATAGAGCTGAGGTCACAACTCTCGATCACATGGAGAGAAAACAGAGTTCCTTCGGGCCAGTCAAGGAAGATAGAGTTTAACACTCTGCATTAGAATGTGGTCACAAGGAATGGTTCTATGGGAATAAATGTGCTTATAGCTAGCACATTGCATGGAATTGCTTCGAGGAAGTGTATGTTTGCATGAAAGGAAGACAATGAACCTTCCATTGAGGAAGGAGGACCTTTCGAAAATTTTTACTTACATTGTATGGATGTCAAAGGAAAGTAAATTTGGTTGACCATGAGTGTGGGCACCTTGGTTACTAATGAAGGAAGAATTATAGGGCGCATTCAAGAGAAACATTTAGTTTCATGTGTGTTGATTTGGAATTGTGATTATCCTGTAGCAGGAAGCATAGTCCTATTGTAAGAGTGAACGAGGAGGAATAAGCCATATGGTGAAGAGGTTGGTTAAAATACAACACACCATAGCAGGGTGCTTGTCACCAAGTTTGGCATCTTGAAGATCAATGCGAGGGTGCATTAGGTATGAATGTGGCCATGAACATTGGCACATTGATTAAAGTCATTTAATATTTGAACTTCACTTGGAAAATTTAGTATGTTGACAGGATGCTTACATAATAATAATATTTCCTTTTTTCTTTATATACCCTGAATAGATGAAAATGACTTGGACTGTTAGTATGCATCATATGAAAATATAGTGTGCATGAAAACTAACAATTTGTTTGGATGAGGAAAGCTGACTTGCAGGAAGAAAGAGTATTGGGTATGGAAATGTTGTAAACCCATAAGGAAGACTGATTGCCTACTAAGCTAAACTGCTATGGGGAGGAAAGTCCCATGCTTGTGAATATGGTTCTGTGCAGAACAAATCTGAAAATAAATGAAGAAATTGGAAAATTTTTGGGTGATAGATTTGCAATAAAATTCTGAAATTTAGAATTGTGGTGATGTCTCATGAATTCTATATGCCTGTGATACAGGTGAGAAGAAAATATCTGTCTAGAAATGACTGATGAAGGATATCCAGCTGAAAAGCATGAAGGAGGCCATTGTTGAGCCATGAGAACCCTATGGTAAGCCATGATTGCCTGGAATATGTTGTGTTGAGGTAACACAAGTTGGAGGGACACCTTGAATATAAAGCTCGATAAAGTCTCTGGGATTATTCATATGTGAGAAAACCTTGGCAAGGAAAGATGGATCACCCAAGGAATTGTATAACAGAGAAGGGGATGCCTGATCCTGGCCTGGAGGGTGAGTGATCGCAAGGAAGAGGAGACTCTGATAGTTCTTGTAAACTATTGATTGGGATCATGCACACAACGAGGATATCAAGGAAAAATAGTGAGCTTGGATAAAAAGACAGCCATGTGGATACAAATCCACAAATTGCGTAGATAAGTATTGTGCTAGATTATGAAATTTTACTATAAATTTTATGCAACAGTAAAATGTTTTCGCATGAGACTATGATTAATGTGCATGTTGTCCAAGAATTATTGAAGGTAGGTGACGAAGATTAAGAATCTGAAAAAAGGACCTGACAAAGGAAGAAGGTCAAGACTTCTCAAGTGGATGAATGAGAAAGGCATGACATGTGTTACTGAGAAAGAACACTAAGGATGATGTTCCTTTTAAAGGGGGGGGGATTGTAACACCCCTGTTTCCCCCAACTTGTAATTAATCATTAATTAGGATTACCATTTTGTGGCATGGGAACATAGTAAATGTATCATTGTTTAATTACCAATAACTGAATGTGGGGGTGAAGCCTTGAAAGTACTAGCCATGATATCACTAGAGGAAAGGATGTGAGAATGATAAGAGAACAGTTAATAAGAAAAGGACTGGTGGTTGAACCCTTAACCACCCCCATGAATAGAAGCATGGTATAGCTGTGGAAGGTCAGCTCGAAGTACCACAAGTTCTAGCAGACCCATATTGACCCGAGTTTCCTTCTGACAGGAGGAAACATGATAGGAGGGATGTGCATGCAAGGCATGCACGAGGATATGAAGAGAAGAGTGGAGAATGCGAGGAAAATTTGAGCAGCAGAGAACGAGTTGAAGGCCACGAGATCGATGCAGAGAAAGCATATGAAAAACCTCATTGAGGCTATGATAGAGAGGGAGATCTCTAAAACCTGAGAAGAAGGTCGCAATCTTGATGTTGAGGAAGCATCTAATAAACCTCGCAGAATATGTGAAAGAGAAAGGATCGATGATAATTGGCATAAATTCTCTGGTGATATCATATTTTGGCACGGGGGTTTCTAGAGTGCTAAGAATGAATGCCTTCGAGCCTATGGTAGAGTGGAAGGACAAACACCCACAATCAGTTAGTTGGCTACAACCTGTAATACATAAGTATTCTCATATCCTATGTATTTAAGCGGTAACTATGAATTAAAGTTGGATATCCTATGAATGTTGTAGGGATGTGCATGTTTGCTCAATGGTTATATCGTATCCCTCTAATTCTTCCTAAATGTATATTTAAGAAAATAAGAAATTCTCTGACTTGTACACGTAAATGCCTGAGCCTCGTGGTGGCTCAAGTTAAAATAAATGAAATGTGAATTTGTTGACCTTGGGACATAGCCTCATGTGTGCATGTTGACACTCCCAGTCGTTCTAAAGGAAGGAGTCAACTAAGCTCAGGAGTGTTACACATTATTTTTGTCATCCCTAGGATCGTTAATGATGTAAACCTATATGTTGCCTTCAGAGGGGTCAGTGGCTTGAGTTCCTAAAGAGAGAAGGGAGAAGAACTTTTCCTGAGAAAAGAAGTTGCCTTTTCCTATGTAAAAACCTTATAAAAAAGGAAGTTCGCAGGTTGCTATACAGGTAGGGTGCGAGAATGACCCATTCTCGCAGGTTGCACTATAGCTAGGGTGCGATATGTTCGCAGGTTGCTCTATAGCTAGGGTGCGAGAATGCCTACACGTGGGAAAAATGAGCGTTTTCTCGAATCTTCTAGAAGGAGAAACTTCTATGGTGAGGTGGCATCTGAATGGTTTGGATCTTACTCGTTTTCATGATTTAGTGGGATCATCCTAACCTCCTCACCTTATCCTCTTCAACTTATAAAAGGAGAGGATTTCTCATGGAGAAAGTGAGCTTTGTTGGTTCTTGAGCTTGTTATCTTTGGTTGGCTTGGAATTATTAGCTTGGCTGGAGTGGCTTTGAGATTTGCTTTGTCAAGATAGATTGTGAATATCATCAGATCTATGCTCTCAGAATTCTTGGAGTCAAAGTGTGTGGGGAACAAAGGATAGTTGGAAGGGACCTTATGACATCAAGGCCATGGTTGTAATCTCTCTTTCACATTTAATATGATACAGTAATATGATTCTTTCCTATAAAGCTTGTTGTGTTTTATTGTATGATTCCTTGATCACATACATAGGTTTTTATTGAGTTTATTCTATTGCTATCACTTTGGTTGGTTTGTGTTGTCTTGGTCTTGACCTCACGAGAGCACCAGAGCGAAGCAGGAGCAACAAAGACCCTAGGAAGCGATACTAAGGTATGTTACTTGTTCCTTCCTACTAGTAAATTTTATATATAAAACTTAAGGAAAGCGTCATATTCTGTCTTGCTTTGTTCTAGATCCAGGTGGATCTAGGGAGATCGGTTTGTGTCTGCACTTATGGATTTATCCAATAACAAGGAGAGGTAGTGCATGTATGTACAGAGTCTCTGTGAGACAGGCAGAGATTGAGAACCCCCTTTAATTCTAGAGTTGATAAATGAGTGCAAGGGGTGCACAGAGGATTTCTCTAAGTGTTAATTTAAGGAGAATTAGCGGAAAATACCTAAGTACTTAAGGAGCTGACAAAGCCCAGGTAGGATAGCGAGATTTAAGTCTTGAAAGGAGAGATCATTTTGTTTGGAAAATGAATGGATGAGATTAGTTCAGGGGAAGCCGAAGTTCTTCACGATCATCGGATCTGGAGAAAGAACGTGGGTGTTAACCCTTAGAACCATTTAGATTTTGTGGGTCTGATGAATCGACCATATTTGTTGTACGGGAGTAGAATTCCCCCGAAGTCCCGAAGTCTCGAAGTTAATCTGGGTCGTAGATCTAAGGATTCTCGGGAACTATCCCATCTGTTGGATGTACGATACAGTCAGCCCGATGTTGACCACATCAGGAGGATGGAGGATTGGTAACACCAAAACCCCCGAAGTCCCGAAGTTAATCTAGGCCGTAGATATAAGGATGCTCGCGGACTATCCCGATCGTCGGATTTACGATATAGTCGACCCGTCGTTGACCACTTCGGGAGGACAGAGGTTTAGTAACACCAAAACCCCTGAAGTCCCGAAGTTAATGTGGATTGTGGATATAAGGATCCTTCGGTATCCCTCACAACCGTTCGATCGAGGGGATGTGTGTATTATGTTGAGTTCATGTCGGGGCCCATGTGTCGAGTGACGACGTTTCCAAGTGTCCCTCTTGGAGTGGCACACACTGGGACCCAAGGGACCCTTGAATGAAAGTTACGAGCCATAGATATCTGGGGTCACTTAGATACTCTTGGACGGTTAGATTGAGGTTGTGGTCATCTCGAAGTTGACCAAATCTGGGAGAAAAGAGGAGTTTGCATCGCAAAACTCCCGAGGAGTTGGGAGTCGAAGAAAATCTGAGTCATCCAAACCAAAGGGATAGGTGTCGTCAGATCCTGCACTCTAGAGAGAAGTTACTTTGGGAGAATCGAAGTTTGAAGGCACGAGTATTTCTGAAGGTTGGAGTCTCGAAGTCATCCCAGTCATCCATTGGAAGGGGCATGTGGCAGAATATCTTCCATTTCAGAGGAATGTTGCCCTGGAAGAAAAGGGAGTGTGTTGAACAAGAACTCTCGAAGGTCGCAGAGTTAGAGTTCATCTGAACTGTCCATGGGAATAAAACATGTGGCACTCAATATGTAACTCTGGGTACTGAGCACTTCAGAGGAAAGAGAGAAGCGTTGACCGCAAGTTGCCCAAAGCGGGGCAAAGGACAGATATGGATCGTTTATTGGGGAAAACACGTGGCATTTGATCTATAACTCCGGGTATGGATTACTTCGAGGGAAAAATATTTGGAGTGTTTGAAACTCCCGAACGTTGAAGACCCAAAGTAGATCACAGTCTTGATCATGAGGGACGTGTGGTGCTCTATCTGTAACTCCGGGTATGGATCCCTTCGAAGGAAAAAGGGTTTGGAGTGTTCGAAACTCTCGAACGTTGAAGTCCCGAAGTAGATCATAATCATCGATCATGAGGGACATGTGGTTCTCTATTTGTAACTCTGGGTATGGAGTACTCCGGGGAAAAAATCCTTTGGAGCATTCAAAACTCCCGAACGCCGAAGTCCTGAAGTCAATCATGGTCGTCAAAATATCCGAGGACATGCAACGTCAGATTGTGAACTTCAGATATTCTCCACTCCGTAGGATTCGCGCAGTGGTTTTATTGACACCTGTTGTCTTGGCGTATGGTCATAGATTGCGGTCATATGTGCGTTTATATGGATGGAAGAACCCAAAGAACTTGGGAGAGGATACCTGCCAGCTCTGAGCTCGGTTCGGAGCATGGAGACTGTGGCTGGAAATCTATGGAAGAGCAGAATGGAATAGAAACCTCGAATGGGGGTTTTGATTCTCCTAAGAAAAGAAAACTTTTGACACCCCCACCATGGGTGTGTTACATTTCCTCATCTAAATTGTTATGCTCGGCATGTGGGTGTTGTTTGCGATCCTCTGTGATCTGAGGGAACTATTGTTATAAATGAAATGGAGAAACAAGGTTTTGGTTTCTCCGCAGGTACCGACCATGACATATTCTGAAGTTTTGTGACAGTTGGTTAGGTGAATGCAAAGCTTGGTTCTTGTTATATGATTGGTTATTGGATGGTGGCACTGTCGAAATTCCTCCCACAGTCTTGAATGTATATGAGGGAAATTGTTTGGTGACACTTTAGATTCGACTGTGTCATAGTTGTAATGATGATGTTAGAGTTTTGGTTATATAAACTCCATTAACTAATACTCTCTCCCTTCGGTCGTACCCGACCCTCTTTGGCTCGGGGGTTGTAAACACATGTTGGGGATTTAATTTGAGTTCGGTTTTGATTGAATAGTGGGTAAACTTGTTACTTGCATCATTATTTGTGTGTTATTGATGAGGGGTTTTGTTGATTTTTATTGGTGGATCACTGGTGAATAAAGCCACTAGACCTTCGAACCCAGTCTGTCATATGATAAGCATTGCGGGGTTGAAATTAACCTTATGTCAAATTGTGGTTGGCATAGATTGCACTCCATCATGCCCTTAGTTGGTCTGATTTTTGTTACTGGGATCATTATGTTGTTAAGTAAAGTATGAAATTAAAATACAACAATTAAAAGGAAACAATTTTTGCAGTGAATGAAGTTGGTTGTAGTGGTTTTATTCCAATGTTATGATGTTAAACGTGCAAATTTGAAGATGACATGTATGGTTGTATAATTCCTATAGAAATGGGTTTATGTTAAATATTTTAAATTAAACATAAGAGGCATTTGAATATTTTCAAGCTCTCCTTATTATATAACTTTTGAGTTATGTTATTTTATGTGGAAGTTAAATGGTTTGTATTGGTTCTTCTCGGCCCTACCTGTTGGTTAGAGTTATTGTGATTTGAATGTTAGATAGTTCTTTCCACCTTCTCTCAAGCAATAGATATATGTGTAAAGGAAAAGGAAATTTGGAAATTGTGGGGTGATAGTTATAAGGCTTTATATATATATGGAACAATTGGGTCTTGAGTTTGAATGTTGAACAAAGATTTTTTTGGAATAATAACAATGATGATTTGAAGGTGATAAATGTTAATTCATCAATGGAACAGTAACCATCTCATTCTCGACCATTATATCACTTTTCTCTTATTACAAGCCCCTCACTTTCCCAGATACATTTAAATTTTCCATGTTTTATTGTTGTGAATTCCATTAGAGTGAAAGGGGTATTAAAAGGAAGAAGTTGGGAATTGATTGGTGTTTGGATGTTAGTGTGATTGTTTTCTGAAATTGCTTGAACAATACTTGTGGTGTTTCCGACCATTATACCATTTTACGCTCATTACAGTTCCCCCATTTTCCCAATAGCCTTGTTCACTCCCTGTTTGGAAAACAATTGATTGGTGATTTTATGGATGGATTGCATGTGCTTCTGTGGTAAATGATAAGAGCCAAAATTTAATTCTATTTAGGTAGAGTTAATGCATGGATTGTTAAGAAATTTTCATGACATGTTTTGGAATATTGCTTAAGGATGAGATTTTTCAGCAGAGGCAATAATGGTAGAGGTAACAAAGGCAGGGAAAATTGGTAGAGGGGTCCCATAAGACCTAGGTTCTCTATACATTTTGATATTGACCCC
>ML798708.1:81851-92527 GCA_009831015.1 Picea engelmannii | reverse complement strand
TATTGAAGGCAACAGGATTAAAAAACCGAATCACATATTTTAGCATCTTGTTTTAAAGGTCTATGATTTATCTTTGATAGTCCATGTATTTTTGTTTGTGTATGAATTGAGTTTCATGATGGATAAAGAATATCTTGTAGAGTCAAGTGACAACATTTTGTTCCTGGTTGATTCAGATCTTTAGCTTCGGTTTTCTTCTTGATTGTTAGAGTATTTTTGTATGGTTCCCATCGAAGGCTTCTAAATTTTATTTTGGTCCCTACCCTCGTAGGGGTTTGTAGAGAGAAATTAGTTTTGTATCTCATAATGAAATAAATGAAAAATATGATTACTGTTTCAGTCTCACACATGTGTTTTAACAATTTGGTTTATTCTTTTGATTTGATCTCCATATATACATTTGTATAATTCTTGTACACATTCATGTAACTTTGTTTAAAGTTTACTTCTTTTGCATTTATTTATACAACACATAAAAACCATCCTTGGTCCTCTGTAATTAATACTTGTGGATTAAGTGATTGTTTTTGAGGATATAAACCCTGGGTAACATTCCCAACTATATTGTCCTAGCCTGACAATATCTGAAAATGCTTGAGTAAGGTTTTCCATACCTTTTCCTCAACACGACTATTAGAATAGTGTGATCGTTTCACCATAGACAATGCTACACCATTGTCACCCAACCATAGGAACAAATACACCCCTGAGAACCTTAACCTTTGACAGAAAGAATGATTCCAGGAAGCCTCACTATAGCCAACATATAAACTAGGGTAGTGCACCTTCTCCAAAGGTAGCACACAATATGGAGTACCAAAACACTGAACTGGGAATTACTGCACACCTACATCTCCTCCTCAACACTTGTGCCTTGATTTTGGATGATTGAGTGTGAGTAAAAATGAGCTGGAGTGACTCCTATTTATACTAATCTGGCCAAGTGAACATGTGTCTCTTCAAGCAGGGTCGATTGGTCATTTTCTACATATAATACTTAAATATTACTTATTCTGCTAAGTCGACTTGTTTTCCAGGGTTTTCACACATCTATTTAGGTTTTCTCTTGCTTCCAGAATATTCTATTATAGTCAAAGGTTTATCCATGGAGGCTAATACCTCCCGCAAATACCAAAACATAAACACTCCCTCTTAGCTAGGGAGGTATTTAACCATGATGTTTCCTTTTGGTCTTCATATCCTTGCTCGCTATGCCATGATCCTTTCGTCATGGTTACGCAGACCATGCTATTGGTAGCATCATTACGTCACCCATGGACGCACCCATGTGGACCTTCCAATATCATTTAGGGGCCACAACCTGCTAGAGAACACTAGAGATAAACCTCGTAGTTTTTGTCATCATCATCGTCATGGGATACACCTGCATGACGTGCTCACCCATGGTTACACCCATGTCATGAGTATCATCATTACTATAATCAGTATCCATCCATCTCGCATGGCATGGGAAAGACCTACATGGTCTTGCAGATTGGTAGCATCAATAGAGATACACATGTTATCTCATGATCACCTAGATCATATTATGAGAAACACCATCACAACCATACAGGTTCTCGACTACGCCACTAGTGTACCATATTGTATCAATGGTGTAGCAACAACTCTGCATACCAGACCATCTCACTAGAGTATCCTGCATCTCGAAATAAATCCTACAACTTGACATGAAGCCTACAACTCATAACGAAGCCTACAACTTGATATGAAGCCTAAAACTCGACATGAATCCCACAACTTGGCATGAATCCTACAAGATCCCTCTTTTCGAATTTTGTTATCAACTCCCTCTAACTGAAAGAATCCTCGAACCACGCTTCCATTTGTTGCATGCCCCTATGCATCCTACAAAGTGTCATGAAACCTTGCTTCTTCCTAATCACTGACTCCCTCTGAAGTTAGACTCCCTCTAAGTCCTTTCAAGTCTTGCTTTTTTTGGTAAACTTCCTGGAATACGCGGGATAACCTACCTGAAACAGGAACAACAAGAGAAAAAGTATTTCCAATATAATAGAATTTTATATAAGAACGTATCAATTTCATGGTAATTCATTATAACATTACCAAGGTGTCCTTCCTGAGAACAAGAACAAGAAATATCTCCTAGAGGAGATGTTAGTTCATATTGCAATTAAGTACAATAAATATTTATATTAATAGTACATTCTACTAAGTATTCATTTGTTCCTGGCATTAATAAAATCTAAAGGATTGTGATACTTAAGCAACAATAAAAATATCAAACCTAATATGCAAACCTAGAGTCTGGCTATTGTTTCGCTTGAGTTTCTTTTCTTCTGCGACAAGTATTATTTCCAAYCTGAAGAGTGTGTTGTTCCTATGAATGTATTAGATCTGAGATATTTCTGGCTCTATGATTGCTTCTTTGACAAAGATCCCTTATCTTTCTAGAGATTTAGATMTACAKTAGTTGCCTTTTATTGTTTCTCATATTCCATGTTCATGTGCTCGGAAGCTCCAAAAATCAAACTCTTCATCCTTTGACGCATGCTCTTCAGTCTGTGGTTCCATAATTTTTCCCTTTTTTCTTTGCAAGGATGATGTTAATCCTTGTCTTCCATGCTCTACCAAGAGACCATGATTTTGTTGTGAAACTATGATTTTATGGGGGAAGTCATGATTGTATTTGACTTTGACCTTGACCAGTCTTTTGACTTCGACCAGTGAAACCTTGACTTTGACCACTCAAACTTTGAATTTAACCCAAAAATTCAATTTTGACATTTTTTTATGGCTGAGGGAACYRGGAGATGCATTGGGTTAGGGTGCACTAGGATATCCAATAATTATTCCAAACACTGAACTTAAAGTTCTCGAACAATTAGGTAAGGGTTTGTTGTTGTTGCAAGATCAGAAACCCTAGTTGCAATTCCAATTGTGCTACAATGAGCTTGACTGATCCAAAATGGATTTAGGAAGGCCAAAATTTCAAAGTTCTTGGAATTAGAAGAAACCAATGCCATTGTGTAGGGCTCATTGTTTCTATTTCGTCAGTATGTTTTTTTTTTTTCGAAAGTGGACATTGTATGCAAAAGTTATGGCGATCTGAATGTTTTCCCAAACAGGCAAAAAAAGTCAAAGTCAACAGTCAGAGGTCGTACTGCTAACGTCAGTAGTATGCCAACATGACATGGAAGATGATGTCATCATGACATCATGATGATGTTAACATGTTGACTTGGAAACACCAAGAGGTGACATGTGTCAGGCATATTTTTCATTTTCAGGGTTGAGTTGGCACGGTACGGATTTGACACATGGACTGTACGGACGTTGACATGGAAGTCCATATGATGATGTGGCCCAGTGACAATTAGACATGTGGAAGTATGGATAAAAGGATGGTATATGATGTGGAGACAAGTGGCAGACTCTCAACATTCCACGTGGTGTACAAAGTTGACTCGACAAGCTGACTGGAGTGTTGACTGTGTGTTGACTCGGTTGGTACAGTCCAATTCGGAGGCAACACGTAGCCCAATCACAGGGAACCACGTGGCACCCTAGATGAGGCCAATTTGTTTGGTTCAAAAGTTTGTTTGCATTCTGGTGGATTCGAAACCACGACCTCTGGGCAAGCAACAGACTAACGACTATGGGCTAACCGGATGGGTTGTGGTGTTTCTTGTTTTGACATGTGGCAGATTATGGTTTTAAAGTTGGTTAGCACTAATATTTGGGGATAGTGCTTAGTCAAAAAGGCTAGCCCATCGACCAAGGTTCTACACTACGAGGTATCGTTCCGTGTGATCAAGTGCGGAACCGAAGGTAGACGACCAGGGCTAATTACTAGGGGTAAGCGCTAACACATGGTCACATGCAACACCATATGACCAGGGATTCGGAGGACTAGGGCATGGGCGCTTAGTGTAAGGCCATATGGTGTTGCCACATGACTAGGGGCCTAAAGAAAGGGGGCGTGCACACCCATATTTTTCCAAAGTGGGTTTTTTAACCCATAGTTTAGAATTTTATTCTTAAATTTTGCTGATTCTTATGGATTTTTGCCCTAAACTGAGGATTTGGAACCCTTTTTTAGGCCAGATCTTGGGAGGAGGTTGGGAGGTAAACCCCAACTTAGAATCTGTATAAACCAGAGGTTTTTGAAAGTCCAAAGAGGTTCAAAACAAGAGAAATGATGAATAATTGTGAGTTCCAAACCATTTTTATGTAGGTAATCCATTGAGGAAGCGAACTTTGGAGGCCATTACAGAGAGCTACGCTAAGCCTTTTTCAGTTCCATCAGTTGTGTTGGATTCTTGAGGTCGACAAAAACACATACAGACTAGTTTGTAATCCATTTGAGATACTTATGATGTAAATTTGAAGCATTGATGATTAATAATAAAGTCTCCCCCACTGAGACAAGGGCCCGAAGATGTAGGCAACTTTGTCGAACTTCATTAACAATCTTGGCATTATGGTTTGTTGTTCTTAGTGCTTACTTTTTGTTTTTCATTCTTTATGATGGTTTTAACATTCTTTCTTTGAAACTTCTTATTCTCTTCAATTTCTCAATGGTAAATCAACTCATTCATAAAATTAACCATAGTCTTTAAAAGGTCAATTTCAGATCAAGTGGTATCAGAGCAGGTTGACAGTTGGTTGTTTGAGTTTACATGATTACCAGGGAAAAGTTAATTCATGGTGAAGGAGAGATTGTATAAGGATATATAGATATTGGATCAAGAAAGAGGACATCCCAAAGTGAGAGGATGGCATCAAAAGAAGGAATTTCTCAAAATGAAAGAGAGTTTCAAGGAAATTCCTTTGCCATGTCGGAGATGGTAAAAGTGTTGTATGGTGATTACTTGGAATGGAAGATACTGGTTCAAGGGGAATCGTCAAAGAAAGACAAAAGTGAAGAAGGAGAGGACCCTCCAAAATCTCCTCCTTCACCTCCTTCATCTCCATCTTCTTCTTCTTAAAGTAAAAGTTCCACTTCTAACACTACTTCTTCAAGAAGACATTCTCATAAACATAAGATTGATATGCCATTACTTAAACTTGATGTAAAATTTGTTTTTCCTATGTATGATGGAAAAGTTAATGCCAAGAAACTTGATAACTGGGTTAGACAGATGGAGGTATATTGTAATGTGCAGCAAATCAAATACGAGGAAACCAAAATCATATTGGCATTGCTTCATCTTGAAGGCACAACTCTGATCCGGTGGAAAAGAAAAATGCAACATGGAACTCCGCAAGCTGGTAAGATTTTTCCATCATGGCATGATTTTATTTCCACACTTATAAAACAATTCTATCCATTGGGGTATAAGGAAAAGGCTTTAATTGAATGGAAAAGTCTTAAGTTAAAGAAATGACAATCGGTGCAGGAATATACAAATGAATTCCGTAAGATGGCTTTGATGTTAGACGTTCCATTAACTACACAAGAAACTCTTATGAAGTATATAGGAGGTTTTCTTGCTTATATTCGTAATACAATATTTATGTTTGGACCTAATAATCTTGATGAGGTTTCTGTCCAACATATATTGAAACATGAAAAATTGGAGTTAGTGTATCAGGGGAATCATCTTCAAAGAAACATGGCAAAGGCAAAAGGAATGGGAAGGAAGAAAATTCAGCGACAGTGAAGGAAGAGAAGATCTCTTGCAAGCACTGCAAGAAAGAAGGGCATGATGGTGAGAATTGTTGGAAATTTCACCCAAAGAAGAGACCGAAGTGGTTCAAAGAGAGGAAAGGGAGGCAAAAAGTTGCAACAATAGCACAACCAACATACTTGGGATCGAATTCAGGTGATGATTCTAAGATTACATCAGTTGGTTTGACAGGTAAAATTGGTGATGGTTTTGATTCAATAAGTAAATTGTTTCATATAAGGGTCGTTATGAAACATACCGAGATCGATACATTGATAGATAGTGGATCTCAATCTAACCTAATTTCAGAATAAGTGGTTAAGAAATTGGGATTAAACACTAAGATGCATCACAAACCCTATTCACTAAATTGGATAAGCAAAGATCACAAATTTCCCATAGCAAATAAATGTATCATAAAATTTGCAATTACATCTAAGTATGTGGATGAAGTAATATGTGATGTGGTGCCACTAGAAACATGTGGAATGGTATTAGGTAGCCCTTATTTATATGATCACAAATAAATCTTCTACAGGGAACATAATCAATATCACTTAACTATAGAAGGGACAAAATATGTTGTACATGCTCATCATATAAAATAAAATCAATCTCTTCTAACAATGGAACAATTAAAGAAGGCAGCTTATGCAAGAAATACACCTATAATTGTGCCAAGTAAAGCAGTTGATCTTAAGCATGAACATGAGATGGTTGTAGGATGGGATTTGAATCATATTCTTCTTCAAGGTAAGATAATTTCGTCCAAGCCTATCAAACATATTGGTTCATTTTCAGTCATATTTTTTATGTTATCGTTGCTAATGTTTTGTACATGGATAGTAGTGGATTCACTAAGATGTGAATGATTTCAAATGGCTAACAATATGGTTTCATTTGTCATGGTTATTATGCAATTGATTATGATGTGACAGGTGCATAAGACATAGCTTCAAGACAAAATACAAGTGGGGAGGCCTATCCTACACTTGATGTCTGGTTAATAGCCTTTTGAAGGACCAAAAGGTCTTAGTGGGGAGGAATGATCCAAAATAAATCTAGGAAGGAAAAAATTTCAAAGTTCTCTAAATTGGATGAAACCATCGCCATTGTGTAGGGCTCATCGTGCTGATTTTGGCAGTATGTTTTTTTTTTTCCGAAAATGGACACCGTATGCGAAAGTTATGGAAATCTGAACTTTTTCCCAAAAAGGAAAAAAAATTCAAAGTCAATAGTCAGAGGTTGTATTGCTTAAGTCATCATGATGTGGTGGATGATGTCATCATGTTGACCTGGCAGCACTAGGAGGTGACACGTGTCAAGAAGATTTGGCATTTTCAGGGTTGAGTTGGCACGGTACGGATTTGACATGTGGACTGTATGGATGTTGGCATGGTTGTTCGTACGATGAAGTGGCCCAGTGACATTCTGACATGTGTCAGTAAAGATGACTAGATGGTAGATGATGTGGTGATATGTGACAGGATCTAGGCATACCGTGTGGCGTACGAAGCTGACTCAACAGGCTGACTGGAATGCTGGCTGTGCGCTAATTGGGTTGGTATGGTCCAATCCAAAGGTGACACGTGGCCCAATCACAAGGTTCCACATGACAGCCAGAATGAGGCCAATGTTGGCTAGTTCAAAAGGTTTTTTGTGCTCCAGCGGAGTCAAACCCTCGACCTCCAAGTGAGCAACGGACTAACGATTATGGGATAACTAGATGGGTTGTGGTGTTTCTTGTGTTGACATGTGGCAGATTATGGTTTTAAAGTTGGTTAGCAAAGATATTTTGGGATAGCACCCGATCGAAAAGGCTAGCTCGTCGATCAAGGTGCTAAACTGTGAGGTATCATTCCATGTGATCAAGTGCAGAACCGAGGGTAGACGACTTGGGCTAAGTGCCAACACATGGCCACATGCAAGACCATATGACCAGGGATCCGAAGGACTAGGGTGCAGGTGCTTAGTGCAAGGCCATATGGTGTTGACACTTGACCAAGGGCTCGAAGGAAGGGGGAACGTGCGCCCATATTTTCCCAAAGTGGGTTTTTTAATCCATAGTTTGGAATTTTTTTGTTAAATTGTGATGATTCTTATGGATTTTTTCCCAAAAAATGAGGATTTGGAGCCCTTTTTGAGGCTAGATATTGGGAGGAGGTTGGAAGGTGAACCCCAACTCAGAATCTATATAAACCAGAGTTTTTGAAAATCCATATTGGTTCAAAACAAGATAAATGTTGAAGAATTGTGAGGTCCGAGCCATTTTTATGCAGGGAAGCCATTGAGGAAGCGAATTTTGGAGGCCATTTCCAAGAGCTACGCTCAGCCTTTTCTAGTGTCGTTAGTTGTGTTGGATTATTGAGGTCGAGAAGAACACATCCAGACCAGTTTGTAATCCATTTGAGATACTTTTGATGTAATTTTTAAGCATTGAAGATTAATAAGAAATCCTCCCCCACTGAGACAAAGGCCTGTAGACGTAGGCAACTTTGTCGAACTCCGTTAACAATATTGGTGTTATGGTTTGTTGTTCTTAGTGCTTACTTTATTCTTTTCATCCTTTATGATGGATGCAACATTCTTTCATTAAAACTTCTTATTCTCTTCAATTTCTCAATGGTAAATCAACTCATGCATAAACTTAACCATAGTATTCAAAAGATCAATTTTGGATCATTGACAGAGAGTTGTGGATCTATCTTCCAGTGGTTAGATTGTTCCGAAGGTGGTGTGGGCCCATAACCTATTAGAATATTGTGCTTGTTTCACCATAGACAATGCTACACCATTGTCTCCCAACCATAGGTACAAATCCACCCCCAAGCACCTTAACCTTTGACAGAAGGAATGATTTTGAGAAGCCTCACTAGAACCAATAGATAAACTAGGTTAGCACACCTTCTCTGGAGGTAACACACATGATAGAGTACCTAAAGACTGAACATATAATTATTGCACACATGTAGCTGCTACAACTCTTTTTCAACACTTGTTCCCTGCTTCTGGATGACTGAGTGTGTGTACAAATGAGCTGGAGCACCTCCTATTTATACTAATATTCCCAGGTGAAAAAGCGTCTCTTCAAGCAGGGCTGGCCTATCCTTTTCTGCATATAATACTTCAATATTACTTATTATGTTGAGTCGACTTGTCTTTCAGGGTTTTCACACATTTGTTTAGGTTTTATCTTGCTTTTGGATTATTCTATTCTAGTTAAAGGTTTATCCATGGAGGTTAATACCTCGTGTAGCTACCAAAACATCAACACTAACTCCTTGCATCAAGCTTGCTTCTTTTATCTTCAGAAATCAAGGCATAACATGTGGAACCAAAGACCTTGAGATGCCTCACCGAAGGAATGTGGCCATACCACATTTCATATCGAGTCTTGTTTTTTATAGCATGATATGGACACTCGTTTTTGACATAAACTGCACATAGAATTACATTAGCCCAAAACATCAATTTAACATTCTTGAAAAACATCATGGAACGAACCATATTTAGAAGTGTCATGTTCATTCATTCAACTACACCATTTTTTTGAGGATTGTATGGAACTATTGTTTGATGTTTGGTCCCATGTTGGTGAAGGTAACTTTCAAATTCATTAGAAGTATATTCTCTTCCATTGTTAGTGCGAAGAGATCCAATATGAGATTGAGCTTCATTTTGAATCCATACATGAAAATTTTTAAATGTTTCAAAAGCTTGAGATTTATCTTTCAACAAGTATACCCAACACATCCTAGTGTAATCACCAATAAAGGACATTATATATTTATTTCCATTTGCAAAAGGAACGTGCATAGGTCCACATAGATCATAATGAATCAATTCAATCTTTATACATGCTATCGACGTAGAATCATGGAAAGGATGTTTTCTATGCTTTCCAAGGATACAAGCCACTAGTACATATTGGAAAAATTTCAACGTTCTATTTGTGATGTTATGGACAAAATTGGCCATACTGTCGAAAAATAGAGGAAATTTTAAATTTTTTACTCCATATTGCCCGATAACGTCGCAAGTGTGATGTAATACAAACACATGTCACTATTGCGATGAAGACGTCGCTATTGTGACACCATTGGATTGTCGTCTCTCTTGTGACGTGTGTAAAATAGTCATCACAGTTGTGACGTTATGGAAACTAGGTTTTTCCCCTCCCAACGGTCACCTAGTATTTGACCAAGTCAAATTTGACTTGGTCAACTATCATTGGAATTGCGATGTTATAAATCTATAAATATGTTTCATTTTACGGATGTTGCGAAATTTTTTCTATAATAACGACACTTCAAAAAGGGTTTAAGCAGGTCTTCTTGGCGAACAAAAAACATGTATTTTTTTTTTCAGTATATGTCTGTGGGGAAGAATTTCATAAAACATTAGAGCTGGGAAAAGAATTAAGGAGGGTGAAAAGGGTGACGGTAAATGTTATTTCCCTTGCAAAAATTGTTGTACTAGACGTCCCGAAAGAGTTTTAATAGCAACAGCTAAAACACATTGTAGAAAATATGGGCACATGGACGGGGGATCAAATGAATATCGTCCCATTGTAATTAGCTATATATACATTCATTATTTGTTTTAATATTTATTGTATTCTCAAAATTTTATATTGTTTTATACATGCACTAATTTTTCATGATTGTTTGTAATTATAAAGTTAGATTTTCCCCCTAACTTTATGCACAAATCACCAAGTATTAGCAGAAATGATGTTGTAGTACAAGATGAAGAAATTGAAGTAGATAATGAAGATCAAGTTAATGATCCCATGGAAGTAGATGAAAATAATAACATAGTTCAAGATGATGGGACAAATCAAATGATCCAATACTTATTTGGTCATCCAGATGAGGATCATGGGGACAATAGTGATGGTATTTATGATGAACCTCTGATTGAAAAGGAAAAAAAATGACTTTATAAAAGGTCAAGAGCAAATCTTCTCTCCACTACATTGTTGTTGGTGAACTTGAAAGTTACGAATCATTTTTCGAACAC
>ML798708.1:62837-78073 GCA_009831015.1 Picea engelmannii | reverse complement strand
GTGACTGTAGGTGTGTTTTTTTCATATTATACTTTCCAAGTTATATAAATTTGTTTATTATTAATTGACAATGCATCTTTTACATGTATGGCATATTGCAGTTGAAACACCACAAGGCTATGTGGTGCAATGGTCATAAATTTCACATCAAACGGTTGGATGAAACCAGAAAAAATTATGATAGTGGGATAACTATAATATTCCAAGTCACTAATGTTTCCTCTAGGAGTGACAGACGTCCTCGAGAATCTGAAAATAGATACTATGGGTTTTTTGATGATATAATTGAGTATGACTTTAATTCCTTCAAATTAGTTTTGTTCGATGTCAAATGGTATAGGTTACGAATGCATGAACATGATGAGGAAAGAACCATTATTCAACATGCAAATGGATTTCCAATTATTAAAACAACAGTTTTTGAAAAAAAACAAATGACCACTAGGTTTTTCCAAGTCAATGTGAACAAGTCTTTTACTCAAAGGTTCAATGTAAGAGGGATTGGTCATTTGTTGTTATATATGATCAAAGAGGAAGGCCAATAAAGTATATTGTAGATGAGGAAGATGATATTGAAGAAGAAGATGATGTATAGCTAGATCAGGAAGAATATGGGTTGACAGATGAAGAAGACAGAGAAGATGAATCGGGCGTATGAGACAATGCACCAGTTCTTGATGATGATATCGATGAAGATATGCTTGAAAATTACATTGATGATGATGACGATATCATCAATCCTTTCAACATTGTTTCTGAACCAAATGTCGATACAGATATTGAGTTGGATGATCAAGAAGAAGATACAGAAGAAGGATGATACAAATGTTGCATTGGTCGATGATGTATGTAACTATATATTTTAATTTGTATGAATTATTCTCTTTAAATAATTTTTAATTATGTGGGTTAATTACATGTTTTAAAGTTTTATTTCATTTTTGTTTTGGTATTTTCTATGCATGATTACTATGTTGCTTTTGTTTTTTTTCTATTTTATATATTGGGTATTGGGGAATTGAGAGTGATGTGAGGGGGGGGAGGGGCCATATGAGCTTCCACCTTCATGTGGTTGGCCTTGTTTAGTAGAGAATAAATTATTCTCGAAACCAAGAGAAGTTCATTCATTCATCTTTATACTCAAATATCACTCACATACCCACTCTATAGATCGTCTCATCTCGTCCTCGTTTCGTTTTAATTTTTTGATTGGTCGAATTTTAAAGGAAACAACTATTAAAAGACATTGTACTAGGGATAGAGTACATGATCGGAAACAATGACATGTGAATGGGGCCAACATTGAAATTTTTTCAAAATTTTTCTGTATGACATCATACATTCTTGAGTCTTGAAACCCTTCCATACCGTCAAGGCATGTGTCTAGTCTAGCCATGTCAAATTTCGATGCATACAGGAACATATTGAAGAAATTTCAGCGTTGGCCCCATTAACTGCTCACTATGCGGGGTCGGTGCATGACATTTGTGGTGGTTGAATTGGAAGTTCCGTGACATTTCAAGAGAGTTCCAATAAAGATTCTATAGATGGAAACAACGACATTTGACAATGAGGCGCCCATTATGAACATTGTTGCTAACATGGACGATCTCAAAGATTATGTGGTCGGGACATCAGACATCCTTGAGTCTTGAAACCCTCCCATACCTTCACGACATGTGTCTAGTCTAACCATGTCGAATTTCGATGCATACATGCATAGTTTGAAGAAATTTCAACATTGGCCCCATTCACTGCTCACTATGCGGGGTCGATGCAAGATGACATTTGCGGTGGGTGAATTGAAGATTATGCGACATCAACTCGACTTGGTAATTCAATAATAAAACCCTCCTTAAGTATTATGCAGGGACATCAAACATCATTAAGTATCGAAACCCTCCCATACCTTCAAGGCAACTATCTAGTCTAACCATGTCAAATTTTGATGCATACAGGCACATATTGAAAACATTTCAACGTTGGCCCCATTCACTGCTCATTGTGTGGGGTTGGTGGAAGAAATTTGTGATGGGTATATTTGAAGTTCCATGTCAAATTTCAAGATAGTTCTGACAACGATTATATAGAAGGGAATGACGAATGATGACAATGAGAGGTGGTGCATGATGAACGTTGATGCAAATGTGGACGATCTTTATATTGGGACATCATACATCCTTGAGTCTTGAAACCCTCCCATACCATCAAGGCATGTGTCTAGTCTAACCATGTCAAATTTCGATGCATACAGGCACATATTGAAGAAATTTCAACGTTGGCCCCATTCACTGCTCACTATGCGAGGTCGATGCATGAAATTTGTGGTGGTTGAATTGGAAGTTCCATGACATTTCAAGAGAGTTACAACAAATATTCTATAGATGGAAACAACGACATTTGAAAATGAGACACCCATTATGAATGTTGTTGAAAACATGGACGATATCAAAGATTATGTGGTCAGGACATCAGACATCCTTGAGTATTGAAACCCTCCCATATCAGCAAGGCATGTTTCTAGTCTAACCATGTCGAATTTCAACACATACATTCACAGTTTGAATAAATTTCAACGTTGGCCCCATTCACTGCTCACTATGCGGGGTCGGTGCAATATGACATTTTTGATGGGTGTATTGGATGTTCCATGACATTTCAAGAGAGTTCCAAAAAAGAATATTCTATAGATGGAAATGAAGAATGATGACAATGAGACATCCATTATATTGAACATTGATGAAAACATGGATGATCTCAAATATTATGCGGGAAATCAAACATCCTTAAGTATCGAAACCCTCACATACCTTCAAGGAAACTATCTAGTATAACCATGTCAAATTTCGATGCATACGAGCACAGATTGAAAAAATTTCAACGTTGGCCCCATTCACTGCTCACTGTGTAGGGTTGGTGGAAGAAATTTGTGATGGGTGTATTTGAAGTTCCATGTCAAATTTCAAGATAGTTCTGACAACAATTCTATAGAAGGGAATGACAAACATTGGAAATGAGACGTGCATGATAAACGTTGATGCAAATGTGGATGATCTCAAATATTGTGTGGGGACATCATACATCCTTGAGTCTTGAGACCCTCCCATACTATCAAGGCATGTGTCTAGTCTAACCATGTCAAATTTTGATGCATACAAGAACATATTGAAGAAATTTCAACGTTGGCCCCATTCACTGCTCACTATGTGGGGTCGGTGCATGTCATTTGTGGTGGGTGAATTGGAAGTTCCATGAAATTTCAAGAGAGTTCCAAAATAGATTCTACAGATGGAAACAATGACATATGACAATGAGACACCCATTATGAACATTGTTACAAACATGGACAATCTCAAAGATTATGTGGTAAAGACATCAGACATCCTTGAGTCTTGAAACCCCCACATACCATAAAGGCATGTTTCTAGTCTAACCATGTCGAATTTTGATGCATACATGCACAGTTTGAAGAAATTTCAACGTTGGCCCCATTCACTGCTCACTATGTGGGGTTGGTGCAAGATGACATTTGTGGTGAGTGAATTGAATCTTCTGCGAAATCAACTCGACTTGGTAATTCAATAATCAAACCATCCTTAAGTATTATGCAAGGACATCAAACATACTTAAGTATCGAAGCCCTCCCATACCTTCAAGGAAACTATCTAGTCTAACCATGTCAAATTTTGATGCATATGGGAACAGATTGAAAACATTTCAACTTTGGCCCCATTCACTGCTCACTGTGCGGGTTTGGTGGAAGAAATTTGTGATGGGTGTATTGGAAGGTACATGTCAAATTTCAAGACAGTTTTGACAATGATTCTATATAATGGAATGACGAATGATGACAATGAGAGGTGCATGATGAACCTTGATGCAAATGTGGACGATCTCAAATATTATGTGGGGACATCATACATCCTTGAGTCTTGAAACCATCCCATACTATCAAGGCATGTGTCTGGTCTAACCATGTCAAATTTTGATGCATACAGACACATATTGAAGAAATTTCAACGTTGGCCCCATTCACTAGTGTTCACTATGCGGGTTCGGTGCATGACATTTGTGGTGGGTGAATTGAAGCTTATGCGACATCAACTTGACTTGGTAATTCAATAATAAAACCCTAATTCTATTTTTTTTTCATATGGCTATGGTTAAGGCATCAAGACTCATCACCTATGAATACAGTCTCCTAATGGTGTATGTATCCCAAATGGTGGCTTATAAATATCCCCTCTCAAGGGAGTGTGTTGTTGTTTAAGACCTCCTTTTGTCTCATGAGCCCCAGAAGCTTCATTTAGGTCATATGTACATTTTTTCTACCTTTGACCATGGTCAAGACCCCAAGATCCATCCATAGTATGAAAAATCTCCTATAGGTTCCCATATCCCACTCGAAGATCAAAGATCCCTTTTATAGGGTTTACATGGAACTTTAAAGCCTTGTTCATGGATCAGATCCTTAAAATATTTATACAACACTTGATTCCATTTATTTCCTCCCCTTACCATGGTTAAAACCCCAATATGCATCCTTTCTATACAAAAATCTCCTAATGGCACCTGTATCCCAAATGGAGACCATTATCCCTTTTAATGGGAATGTGTACTGATTCAAGGACCCATTCATGGATCATGAGTCTTAAATGTTTTATTTAGGCCTTAATACCATTTATTTTCTTCCATGATCATGGTCACGGTCCTAAGACCCATCTCTTGTGTCTAAAACTTTAAAATGGTGCCTATATGTCATTTGGATTACAAAGATTCCATATGAGGGTTTGTGTAGTTGTTCTAGGTGTCATTAATGGATTATGAACCCTAAAATATTAATTTATATTCTATATCCCTTGTTTTCCTTCATCGATTATGGTTGAGGCCTTGAGATCCATGCATGGTATGCAAAATATCTCAATCATTACCATATCAAACCAAGAGGCCAATGATCCATGTTTGTGTGGTGGCTTGAGACCTAGCTTAAGGAAAAGGGCCCTAGAAGCTTATTTTTGGGCCAATGGCCCAAGACCCATATCTTGTTGCAAAACCTCTGAAATGGTAACCATATCCCACTTAAGGAAAAATGTAGTTTATGGAGGGTTTTGTGGTGGTTTGAGGAATATTCATGTCCAATAAGATATATAATATTCATTTAGGGGCCAAGGACCTTATTTTCCTCCCCTGATGGCATCCATCTCACATTTGTATGAAAAATATTCCTTATCCCACAATATTTATCCCATTTGTATAGTGAAAAATCTAATTCATTCATCCCACAACCATGGTTAAGGCATCGATACCATTCCTTGTTGCATAAAATATTGTATCCCTAGTATGCAAAACCTCTTATAAGTTCCCATATCCCAATTAATAGAGATCAAAGACCCCTTTTGGAGGGCCTATTTGGTGCTTTAGGGACACATTAATGAAGCAGATCCTTACAATATTTATATAATTCTTGATGTGCTTTATTTCTGCCATTTACCATGGTCAAGACCCCAAGACTCATACTTGGTGTACAAAACCTCCTAATGGCGCCCGTATTTGAAGAACAAACCAAATGTCCCCTCTAAATGGCTTGTGTTGTGATTCAAGGAATCATTCATGGATCATGAGCCTTAAAATATTCATTTAGGTATTAATACCCTTTATTTTCTCCCATGACCATGGTTAAGGTATTGATACCCATCCCTTATGCATAAAACTTTCTAAGGATGCTAATATATCATTCATAGGATAAAGATTCTATCTAGAGGGTTTATGTGATGGCTTGAGGTGCCATTAATGAATTATGATCCTAGAAGATTAACTTAGGTACTATGGCCCTTATTTTCCTATGTCAATGATGATCAAGGCTATGAGACCCATGCCAGGTACACAAAATCTCTCAATAATTTCCATATCCTAGAATGAGGCCAATGATTTTGGTTTGTGTGGTGGTTTAAGGCCTAGTTCAGGGATCAGTGCCCTATAAGCTTCATTTTGGGCCGATATCCCAAGACCCATCCCTTATGTGCAAAGACCCATCCATGATGAAGAAGACCTCATAATGTCACCCATATTCAACTTGGATGCCAAAGACTCCCTAGAGAGGACTCGTGTCATGGTTTTTAGGTGTTTTCGATGGTGGTTGAGCTTGAGAAGTTTTATTCATGGGTTTAGGCCATTGTTTCCAACTTTCCATGTTTATGCCTCTACACCCATTTTCAATGCACAAAACCTAATCGTGATGCCTATATCCCTCTTAAAGGCCAAATTTTCATTATGTTGGTTTGAGGACTTGTTCAAGGCTCTTGAGCTTCAAAATCTTCAACAATATTATAAGGCACTTGTTTTCATTATTTGATGATAACTAAGGTATTTTGACCCATCCATGGTCTTGTGTGGTGACCTGGGGACTTGTTCATGGTGCTTGAGCTAGATATGATATGTTTAGGGCTTGATTTGTTTTTTTAGTCCCTTGACCATGGTTAAGGGATTAAGGCTTTGTTTCCTACCACAACCATGGTCAAGGCCCCGAGACCCATATGTAGTATGAAAAACATATAAATGGCGCTCATTTCGAAATCTTAGTCCAATACATTGAAGTGAGAGCTCATGTCATGGTTTCTAGGTGTTTCTCATGGCACATGAGCTTGAGAAGGTTCAATTATGGCTTAAGTCCTTTACTCCCCCCTTAACCATTTTTAGGTGTTAAGACCCATTTCTAGGGAACAAAACCTACTCATGGCACTTGTATCCTACTTGGAGGCCTTCAAGGAATCCTTACAAATGAGTGATGTGTTGGTTTGAGGACTTATTCAAGGCTCTCAAGCCTAAAAAATATTCAACAAGATCCTAAAATACTTTTTTTTTCTTCCTCAACCACAATTAAGGCTTCTCTACCCGTCCTTACTGCAAAAAAAACTCCTAGTGGTGTCCTTATCCAACTCTGATGCTAAGGACCCCCTAGAGAGGGATTGTGTTGTGGTTTCTAGGTGTTTTTCTTACTCAATGTAGTTAAAACATTAGCAATACCAAAATTCATGAGTACTAACCACCAATGTTTCTCACTAAATGATTTTAGTCAACACAAGCAACCGGCCAACCACCCTTTTCCTAGGAGGTCGCCATGAGTTGGGGTAATCTATTTTGCAAATTTTCCTAGGACCTTGCAAATTTTCCTAGGAGCCTGCAAAGGCATACATACACAAAGGGAATCCTTGAATTGTTGAATGCCCTTAGGTGTTGCGACATTCCATATTTCTATAGGCTTGGGGTAATAATATATATATATATATATATATATATTAATTAAATTAAAAACAAATAATAATAAAACATAAAAAACAATATATATTATATAATGTTTATTAGTTATATATTAATTAAATTAGAAACAAAATAATAATAAAACATTATTAAAAAAAAAAAAAAAAAACCACCACCTCGCGGTCATTTCCATTCATGACCAACAACCAAACTAGTGATCATAACACTATCCCTGCGTGCAGGAGTGGAGAGGCATTGTAGATACGAAGGGCATTGATACACAGAGAGCTCGCGCGCATGAGTGGAGAGGCATTGCAGAGACAAATGGAATTGAGGGCATTGAGACACGAAGATCCCGCGCGCAGGAGTGGAGAGGCATTGCAGTGGAGAGTCATTGCAGAGACAGAGGGAATTGAGGGCATTAAGGGCATCAAGACACAAAGAGAACTCAATACTAAGGGCATCTAAGACTGAGGCCATCCGAGACTGAGAGTCGAGGGCCATTCCAGACCAAACTGAGACTGAGACCAAGACTCTAATGGTATGTGCTTTCAGATACTTACCAATTATTGATTCCCATGGGTAAAATAAATAAATAAAATGTATTGTTTTTTGTTATTGGATTTTTGTTTCATGTATTTTTGTAAATAGGATCCATAAGTCTTGTGTGAAGGTGTACCATTCACCATAGTGAAGGCTACCCATAGAACTCAAAATTTGCAATTTATTCAATGGACACATCATTATATGCATCATAAATAGGACCTCCATAATGTATCCAACAATATGGCTTCCTACCACGATAAAAAAATATGAAAGGTGATGTCGATAACTCCATGCCCTATGGTGACATTATCTTCATCAAATGGAGAGATACATGCTTTCACCACTTCATCATCATTTGAGGGTTTGTCTTCAATATTACCCCTCTCAAGATGATAACAAGGAAGACCATCAAATTCAAAAGTTTGATAAGGTGCAAATCTTACCAAACCCTCAACCTCATGGGGAGGAGAAATATATGCATGGGGGCTCTCATCTTTAAGGTCTTCACCAAGATATTCCATGGGATAACATGATGTTTCTTCAACAATTCCTTCTTCATGTGCTTGATCTTCAATTGAGGTGTGAGAAGAGTCTTCATCCTTGTGTTCTTTAAGTGGAGGTGCAACTAGATATTCCATGGCTTTATCATCAAGGGGAGATTGAGGATTTTCTTCAACCATATTTTCTTTGTTTATCACACGATACATTTTATTTATCCTTTTAATAATGAGCATCCATTGCTCAGGATAATTAGGGCTCCGTTTCTTGCAAAATGTCTCAACAAAACCTTCAAAAGATGATATGTATCCTCTACCAAGATGTTCAAACCATTCCCTTGAACTCCTTTTAAAACTATCAACAAAAAAAATTATCACAACATTTTCATGAATCATGCCAATACTTAAAATGAATGCCATGAAAGGTAAGATGTTTAGTATGACTGAATCATCATGTCCACCAAAATTTGGAATTGAACTCCAATCTACACTTGGGTGCTCATGAGAGAACCTTGAGATATTTGATAAATCAATAGGAGAACACAAATCAGTGAACCATGGGGGACATTCCATTTTTTTTCACTTCTAGGTATTCAATATAAGGCTAAAAAATATGCAATGGATAATGATCATACCTCTTACCAATACCAAGAGTGGAGTTTCCAAGCCGAGCTTCTTCAAAAAGCCTTCAATATTGATGGATGTGCTCAACTCTACACCCAACAAAGTATTCAAAATTTGTAAGGAACAAGGGATTTGTCCCTTCATGGAGTCACCATGTGAGAAATATATGTTCAATACAACACTCACAAAAGTTTCATGAAGCATAGTCTTCAAAATTTCTAGGAGAATGGACTTTATCCTTGGAAATGGTGCCAAAATGTTACCTCAAAAATTGTACTTAATGATAAAATCCCAAATCCACAAGGCACAACCCAAGAGGGAACTTTCAAGATGGTCACCACTGTCACCTAATCAACATATCCTCTTCACTTTAGGCCATCTCTTCTCCGACTCAAGGGGAATACCCCCAGTAGGATTACTAAATATAAGCAATGAGTAACAAGGTGAAGTGAGAGTATATTTAGAAAAACAATGTTTTTTATGTTTTAGGATATAAAAAAGGTGATGGAAGGAACTAGATATAAATTCCAAATCCAACAAGGGAAACAGAGTCAAGATGTATCAAAGGGGCTTATGGGGCCAATAAGAACACCCCTTTTCAAAATCGGTCTATTTCCTTTAAATATTATGATAAAGAGACTAAAACCCAAGGGGAAGAATAATCTCTTATCTAATCAATATTAACAATGAATACCAAGTCCCTACAAGAATGGGTCCTTATGGGAGAAACCTTCACCAACAATATCAACTATAGCTTCACAAACGTACTCAATACCCTTGCTAGGATTCCTAAAATGGATAGACAAAGAAATGCATCAAACAGAGGAGAGGAGTTACCCCAAACTAACAAAGGAAGAAGGAGAGGAGTTACCCAAAAATGTCTTCCTTCCAAGTGGTAGTTTTTACCCTTCAATGTATTGATCTTGGTAGTTTGTAGATGACTTGAGCATTCACAATCAATCTTAATGCACCAAATAGAAACCAATATAGAAGAGCTTCAAGAATTGACACCAACATTCATAAAGACAAAACCCTTATACATCCAATGGTCCAAGAAAGATATGTCAATTAAGCTCTAAGGAGTGGAAGCTCCAAAAATAAAATGATGAATACACATGAGGAATGGATACTCCTTATATAGAGTCTAGCTCAACTCCATTTACAATAGAATAATAATATCTCATGTGAAATCCTTAGATTTAACCTAGGGAGGAGTGAAGAATTATTTCATCCAACTAACTAATATTTTTTGTAAAATAAATAGGTGGTCAAGCCACATGCACAATAATCCAATCAAAATAATCCCAAGAGAGTGGGATGCCTCCATCAAAGATGCAATAAGATGAGTCAAAGGTGCAACATGTAGCCTCCAAAATCCTCCAAGTGGATAGATCCACAAACAACTCCTCAAAGTAGGCAATGAAAACCTCTTAGTTATCCTCCAAGGTGGAAACGTAGCTCCCCAAAGTGAAAAATACCAACAAGTAATGAGTAGAATCCCTCAAGAGTGGATGAATCCCCTAAATTAAGCTCCAATGGTCATGTGTGAGGTATCTAATGCGTAACCTCCTTCTCAAATCATGTCAATCATATACTCAAGTCAACGGAAGTCCAAGAAGGTCCATATGTGCTAAATATAATCCTCAATGGATACGTAATGCATCCTCCAAGGAGGTCATCTATCAAACTATGTGACACATGCCTCCAAATGCACAAACAAGTTGACCACTCCAATATTTGTGATGTGGCATGGCATGAGAGGTCCATGTGCATGAAGAATATCCCCAAACTGCATATTCCATTTTGACCAATGCCTTGAGATTTGTAAGATTGCATCGAGAGTTGTGAATGAACTCAGGAGTTGTGAATATACCTTGGGAGTTGTAAAAATTACAAATTTCATAATCAATCCCATGCAATGTCCACTTAGCTGCAATGTCCATTCACCATTAATCCAACTAATTTGTGATCGTGGCCTTTGAATAAGGGCTTGTCCCATTTGTCCTTTTTGGATGGAGTGAGTCAAGGTAATTAAAAAATGTGTCCTTTTTTGGATGGAGTGAGTCAAGGTAATCATGTGGTAATCATGTACCCTATGGAATTGAGGTTATTATATCCTTGAATGAAAAAATTAGTTTATGTTTCAAGATTGGGCATGGAAGAGGTACTGGAAATTGAGCAAATCTTCATGCTCTATTGTCAACCATTGAGCTTGGAATTGGAGAAGATTTCTTAATTTTCATGTGTATATGGAAGTATAAATGGTGGTTGAGTGGATTAAGAGGTCTTCCAAGATGAAAAACTAGTCACAACTCAACAATATAATATACAAGACAAGACAAGACATAGAGACTATCACCAACATGATCAAGAGACTCTAAAAAACCCTTAACAGTAATGGACAACAACAACAACAACATCACTTATCCCATTTTCAATAACCCGCACCCATGTCTTAGACTTTACAATTTTGTAGCCATTGATGGGTTACAAATCAATAACAACTCTCATATTTGTTACTTAACAATGTACTTTACTCTCAATTGCTCACTCCCTTTTGACATGTATAGGCCACCTTTACCTTTCTATTGTTTCTTCTCCTTGGGTTGAGGAATCACATCCTCCACCTTAGCCACCTTGGTTCCCTCTTCCCTATTTGTGACCTCCATTAGTACTAGCAGTTTTATTAGGGTCCACTTAAGTGTTCAACATAGGCATTGTAGTCTAGTATTGGCATATTCATGTATTTGAAATAATATTCATATTTCCGATGAGGGTAGTCTTTTCGGTGAGTTAAAGTTCCACCTTTATTGTTCATTTTTTTTCAGAAATACCATGATTTGGGTTGTATTTAAATTTCCCAAAAACTCTTAGGGTAAATTTACATGAGAAAATTTCCCAACATAGAAGTGGATTCCTAATTTTTTTCATAGTTCCTATCGAGTTTGGGTCAAATTTTCAATGGAAAAAAAAAATGATATGAGTGTCCCTTATCCCTAGTGTTACATTTTGATTGATTGATTGTTTCTATCATTAATGGTGTTATAGGACGTACAAGAAAACATGTATTTTTCAGATCTATCTTCATTGAGTGAGGAAATTCCAGGTAGAATAGAGGAAAGTGAGACATCTAGTAGGTCTAACAAGTGGAGATCAACTAGAGGTGAGAAGATCAGAATAAAATTCCATAGATGCATGGAATTTTTTTCTTGCGAAAGGGGGATCATGTTCTTATGATCATGAGAGCATAGACGACATCGAGGTGCCCTTGAGGTACAAACATATAGTGGAACAATGGGTACCCAAGGATCTTCCTAAAATAAACACTGATTTTTGTGTAAACGAAAGGATATATCGGATTGCTCCATCGTCATTACATGGTTTGGGGATATTTTCCATGGCTGGAATAAAGGTCTGTTACGACGGATTAACTGAATTGATGGAGTACGTCGGACCCTGTAATATCTACAAATATTGGATACGAATAGTCCAATATACAAAAAGTATGTGAAGATATGGCTTGGCTACAAATTATATACAGCTAAAAGACAATGATCAAAATAAAGAAGCAACTATCTATATTGATGGAAGGCCAAAAGCAACGGGGAATATTACAGGGTTTATAAATAGTACACGACCCATGACCACAAATAAGCGACCCAATTGCGTATTTGAGGGGCGTGAAGGAAACCGTGTATTCGTATGTGCAATAAAATCAATAGTTGCAGGGGAAGAGTTATTGATTGATTACAATTTGAATCGAATAGATACATATGTTGCTATTATGGGGGTGGTACGTATACTAATTTACCCAAATTGTAAGCAATGACTCTCATATTTTATGATTTTCATTATGTTCTTTAGGGTGTTAATCCATTTGGAGAGCTTCGCTCTGTTTAGTACTCAGTGTGTCCTATTTTTGTTATCAACATTTGAATTTCTCATACATTTAAATTTCTCATAAATTTGAATTTATTTCTCATGATAATGATCACGATTCTAATTTTACTGTAATTTGGCAAGCTGATCATGGTAAATCAAAAGCGGCCTCAAAACAGGTAAATGAACAACAATTTTCGAATTGCATTTAATGTGCATTTTATTTCTGTGGTGATCAATTATTTTATTTGTTTACATAACTGAATTATCATTTATTTTGTCGAATATGTAGTCGACGAGACATGATGTTGATGATGATTCACTCGGCGAAATGGATTTGTATGAATCCCCCGACCCTATGGTTTTAATTATAAAAAAGATCAATAAAGCAAACAGGGAACTAGCTCACTTGTTAGATATTATAGATCAAAATCCTGAGGTCAAAGAAAGGATCAAAGAAGTTATGAAAAGGCTTAAGACATATAAGGTAATAACCACAATCTCAAGTAGTTTTATTTTTATGTCATAAGATCAATTATCAAAGTTTGATTTTTAACTTTTACATTATCTAAATCAAAAAATGTTTTCTTTCTTATATAAATATTTTTGGATCCTGTTGACACCGACATGCATGGTATCGGTAGTAGTGGCACTACACAGATGCCACAGGGTCTGACGTAGGCCCTCATATAGCTATCAGGAGACATCTATTCATATCTCGACCTTCCACACCATTAGGTGGGAGTCATGACACACACACTGAGGAAGCAGCCACACAGGTAGGCACTGGAGGTGGTGACGGAGATGAGGTCGATGATTTGACAAACTATATGGTTTATTTTCCTAAAGAAAGATGTGTGACGAACACAGGGACCCTTAAGGCAAACTTTATGGTCAAAGAGGAAGGGATTCCATTAAATCAAGTTAAAGTCCCAGGTAATTTTTAAAATTTTAATTGTTTCATGTTCTCTATGTAGACAAATATAAATCATCTAAATTATTATTTTTAAATTAATAATCATATAATTATTTTACGTGTAGGGAACAACGATTTTTACAAGTCCTTGGAGAATAAGGATTTTCTGATTTTTGGGCCCACCATACGGGAGAGGTGGAATTCCAACCTCAAAAACGAATTGATGGATTATCTAGAAAGCCTTTTTGGTGTAGATACATTTAATAAGCCCTTGGCCACTGCCACAGCTGGCCAATATTTAAAATATATGCAAGAAACATATAGGAATCACTTGAAACAAAATGATAGGTATGAGTGTCCTCTGATGATTCCAGAGAGGGAGTGGAAGGCCCTCATTGAGGACACAAAAGAGAAGAAATTGACAGATGAAAGAAAAACACCCTCTGGTCCTAGAAGGTAAATTACAATTTCAAACGAATACCTTCAATTTTTTTAGATATAAATAAAATTGTGGTATATATTAACATACTTGGAACTTTTGATGATAGGTTGACTGACACATCAAAGGACACAAAAGAAATCCTTTCCAAATGTGGCCAACATAGGCTAGGCCAGGGCGGCTACTTGAAGTTGCAGTCACGAATTGTAAGTACCTAAATATCTTATTTGTATCGCCTTAAAACTTTTAAGAAATTGTAGCGAATAACATTAAAAATACACACTCTTATGCAATGCAGGGTGACGAGTTTGGTACTGAAACCACAGAGGAAGACCTCCAACTTAGTTACAAGTACGACTATAAAGAAGTAGTTGAACACCGGAAAATCTTGGGGCAGATACCAAGAACCACTTTGCAAGATAAGGTAAATAAAATCCAATCCACATTAACCTTTACTATTAATATAATATAGTCATGTTGGATATTATTAATATTTACAACTTTGTTTTAATCAGGGGAGCAACACTGTCAACAAACACACTAGTATTGGAGAATAGTGCATTGATAGCAGTTTGCAACCAGAAGATGGTTATGATCCCATTCAGTCTCAATTTTCCATGGAGGCGCAACCCCACGATGGTGCTACGACTAAGCTGGGACATGACGATAATAGGGTTGTATTTTAATCATATACTTAATAATTTCGTAGTTATACATTTTGTACTTCTATTTTTTTTTTACTTATGCATTTATGATTTTCCTTATAATGTTTGTTGTCTCAATGGCAAAGAATTTTGTACTTGAGGCTCATACAGTTGAAGAGGATCATGAGGGGGAAACCATTCCAACGGTGCCGACCAGTGCACTAGGTAAATAATGACATTGCGGGTGTTTTTTTTAATATTACTGAACTAGTTCAATGATATTTAAAAACTAGCCAATTAAATTTTGTATTTTTTTCTTTTGTAGGTGATGCCTCATCAAAACGAACTCCATTACACCATGAGTACCCTGCGACTAGGCATGCTCTGCGTGAGAGGACGCAATCACAATCAGATTTTGAAGAGCACCCAGAGAA
>ML798708.1:21111-43298 GCA_009831015.1 Picea engelmannii | reverse complement strand
GTAGGTCCAATGCATATAGGAGTGATTGGTAAAACCTCTTTATAAAGCCTAAAGGTCTCATTATCCTCTCCTCCTTTACTTGCACCTTTCAATAAGTTCTTTCTAGGTTGATGGTGATGAAATGGTGGGTTGTGTGAATGCACACCACTTCCACAAAATATATATTTACTACAAATAATAAGGATTGCATGGAGGTCTACCACACATGCCTTCTATCATGAATACACCCTCAAAGAAGGTGTTAGTTTTGCATATTCATTAAAGTTAAAAACAATGTCATCTCTAAGGCCAAGCTGCAAACCTTTTCATGCCAATTTCCACAATTTCCAATCAAATGTATCCATGCCTTTATTCATTGTTTTGGAAGGAAAAATACACATACATTAGGAGTAGCTAGTGTGTAGATTGTAGTAAGTTGGGAAATGCATACACATATTTCATTGTGTATTTGTTTTCTGACTTCTTCATCTACTCTTGTGAGTTTCTTGGAGCTCCAACATAAGTGTTCCATGTCCTTTAGTTCCTATTTTTTCTATGTTATGATTACATTATTTATCCATTCCACTCCAACCTTTTAATATCACTATGGAGTATGTCATTGTCAATGAATAGTCCTATGCTCGATATTTTTTTCGTATATGTTTCATTGATAGTGTTTGGTGTATGTTTTATGGATAGATTTTCTATCTCGATTTTTTATATTGGAAGTATTATTGATTATGAAGAACGCTTTGCTTGATTTAAGTTGAATCTTATGTAATGTCATGGATGTTTAGTTAACTTTATGTTTTGTTTGTGAAGGTAAACTATTTGTGTTGATCAATAGTGTTGATTTTCCATTTTTTTCAAACAACTCAAATTCAACCAACACATTGTTCTCACTTGGCCCTAATAATGCTAAGGTTAGGGTTCTTGCATTTTTACCATGGCCTCTTTTTGAATGAGCATAATCATCGCATCTCTAGAATCAAATGGTGGATTTTAAGAATGACGTCTATATGCTTTGCAATGTACCTTCCATTATAGTCTAGTTGGTTAGAATACTTGGCTCTCACCCAAGAGACCTAACTCAAGTTCTGACAATAATATCTAAATTATTTTAAATCTTCTGATAAGAAAACGAAGCTAAAATACTCTAAACAAGACAATGAATAAAAAAAAAATGATTGATATAACAGTGGAATAATAATCCTAAATTTATCCCTTACTGATTTGATGCACTCCATTTCTATTTTATATCTCTAGTGCTAGAATAAAATTTCAACTTCAAATCACGTCAATTATAATAATCTTGTTTGTGGGACAAGGGACCCCCTCCGCTCAGCAATTTGACTGATAAAGTCTACGGAGGTATACATACCCTCCCCCTTAGGATTTTAACTTGTGACCTCTTAGGAGGAAACACATGTTCTTAACCATTACTTCCATATAGAATCAACATTTAAAAAACTAATTAATTTAATTGCAAAGATTAAAGAATCTATGAGATTAATAAACTGCAAATATCAAATTTACAATGGAACACATGCAAAGATTCCATTTTGATGTTTGGGAAATATCTGAAATACAGTGTTGGGTTAGGTTATATGGCTTCCATAAGCTTCAAACAATCACTTCCGTTGTAGTCTAGTTGGTTAGGATACTCGGCTCTCACCCAAGAGACCCGGGTTCAAGTCCCGGCAACGGAATTTAGTTTTTATTTTAAACATTGCCCGTATTTAATTTGTCTTAAACAGAAGGCTGAAATACTCTAAACAAAACAATGGAAAAAAATAAAGAAAAGTGAATTTAAGTTTTATTTTAAACGTTGCCCGGATCTAATTTGTTTTAGATAGAACGCTAAAGTCCTCTAAACAAAACAATTGCGTCGGAAGTCGAACCCGGTCTATTGCTTGGAAGGCAATTATACTAACCGTTGCAGATAAGCTCTTACTTTCTTGCGGGAGTTGGGGCTCCCAGGCCTTATTTCTCAAAAAATGATCGGTGGATTTTGACGCCAGTACCTAAAAACTAGCCATTACCCCAGTCTGGGTTTGCCTTCCAGGTTTACCACTCATTCTCTGGTCGAAAGAAGTATTCAAAGAAATTGGTAACGCTCTAGTATTTTTCTATGAAGCGGACTCCTCATATAAGTCTTCAGGTTACATGGGAATGGCTCACATCTTTGTGGGACTCAAACTCTCATAAGGTTTAGCGGATTCTATCTCTATCCAATTGGGTCAAAACACTTTTCATCAAAGCTTAGATTACGAAGGAAATCCCTTCCGTTGTGGGAAATGTCACACTTATGGTCGTCTATATAAGGAATGTAAAAGAGCCCAAAAGAAGAAAATATGGGTCAGAAAGTCTGACATCTCCACTCAAGTAAGCCCCTCTAAATCAATTTCTTCCCTGGATGAGAGAAATTATCCTTCTTCTCAAGCAAATCCGATAGTGGATATTGGAAGGGACAATGCCAATCGAGATATTAAAATTTCTCCTTCATCAGAAGTTGGAGCGGGTATTTCCTTGGGTAAGTCTAACTCACTCTTTGATTTTCCTCATGTCCTTTCGTTGTCTTGATCAAGTATGGATCCCTCCCCTCATCACTCCCAAATTTCCCTCCTGGCCAAGCCCCGAACTTCCTATGTGGTATTTACGGTCTCTCTGGACTACAGAATCCTCCTCGCATCCCTATTCCCTCATGCTCTTGGGCTCCCTCCCCTCCCCCAAGACTCCATCTCTTCCCTCCCCTCCCCTCTCGAAAAACCCTCCCTTCTCTCCTTCCCTTCCAGGTCCTTCCAAATACAACTTGCAATCTAAACTCAAATCAACTCCCTCCCTCCTTACTAGTGTGGAAGGGCGACTTGGTTATCATTCAGTTTTGGATAAAAAACCAAATCAGTGAGGATGAAAGTCATTTATTTCCCTCGCCCAAAAGAAAAAAAAATATTGAGGTTTGTTCTGGAAAACAACAGTCTCTTCTGGGGCCCTTAGATAAAATGCCCATGCGACCTCCCTTCTATGATTATTCTCTCCTTTAATTGCAGGGGTATATCCAACCCCTCAAAAAAATTGGCCATAAAGCAATTGGTTGACCTGCACCAACCCTCTTTTCCTTTACTTCAGGAAACAATGATGGAAGGGGAGAAAGCAATGATTACCTTATATTTCTCCCTATTGGGATGGGATTTTTCTGCTACTGATGATATTGGTCACTCTGGGGGTCTTATCATTGGATGGCACACAAATTCTCTCAATCTTGTGACTTTGTGAGCATAAGGTCGTTCATGGGGGTGGTCTTCTTCTCCTCAGAACTAGGTTTGGAATTGCAAGTTTCAAATATCTATGGGCCCTATTCTGGAGACTGAAAAATATTTTTGGATAGCACTCACTGTCTGTCCCTCTTAAAATCTGGTCTTTCTTTGATTATGGGGGATCTCAATTTCACCCTGGGAGCCAGTGAAATTTTGGGTTCAATGACACAATTGGACAATTTAGTTGAGTTCCTTATCGCAGCTCTGGAGGAGCTGGGTTTGGTGGATCTCCATCCCCTAAATATTTTTCCCACATGGAGAAACATGAGGACAAGTGGGAACCACATTTTCAAGAGACCAAATCGCTTCTTCATCTTTGAATCTCTTCTAGACATGAATCTCAAGCTTTGTCAATTGGTATACATGGGGGTGGACTCAAATAATAGCACCATTCTATTTGAATTAGCCCCATCCTCCCCAAAAACTCCAACTCCTTTCAAACTAAATTCATCTTGGCTAGATGATCTCTCTTTCATCTCCCTTCTAAAGGATTCTTGGGTCCCCTACAACCCCACTCTACTTGAATCCCCCCCTTCAACTTCTAGAAAATCTCAAGAGGGTTAAAAAATCAATGCAAACACGAGGAAAAGAAAAAACACAAAAAAGGCTCAAAATCACCAAAAGAGTTAGAAAGAAAAATCCAGTCATGGTATGGAACTAAACTCTCCTTTCCTTCTTATTACCACCAAAAGGAAGATCTCAAGTTCCTGGAACATGAACAACGAAAAATCCTCCTTGATAGAGAGAAGGAATGGAGGCTCAAGAGTATAGCTCTATGGCTCTAGGCAGGGAATGAAAACAAAAAGTTTTTCTAGAAATTTTCCAATCAAAGAAAGTTAATCAATACCATCTGGTCCATTTATAGATCAAATGTCTCCCTAACATCCTCCTTTGAATACATTTCCGCAACTAAGACACTACACTTTCAATCCCTCTTCAAAGAAGAAAATCGTTCCTCAATTGATGTATTATTCTTGGTTTCCTATCTCTTTCCAGGGTTCATATACCATGAAGGAAATGATCAACTAATGGTTGAAATCATAAAGGAATATATACAAGCTACTCCTCAAAGCTTTCAAAGGACAAGAGTCTAGGCCTAGATGGTCTGCCAATTGAATTTTACCTGGAATGTTTCGATTTTATTGGGAAGGATTTACTAGGAGTGGTTGAGTATTCCAGATCCTCTGGGTGAATCCTTCCAGCCTTCAAATCGACCTTCATTTCTCTAATTACGAAAGAATACAACCCTCACTCCTTTGATCAGTTTATCCCTATCTTGCTATGCAATAGTATCTACAAAATCATCTCAAAGATTATCGCGTGCAAAATTCTTGACTTCCTGTCAAAACATATTTCTCTAGATCAATTTGGCTTCCTAAAAAGGTCATCAAATACATGAATCCATTGGCCTTTCCTAGGAGGGGATGCACTCTATTCACACAGCCAAACAAAAAGAGGTTACACTTAAGGTTGACCTCTCAAAATCCATTGATAGGGTCAGCTAACTCTACGTCATACTTTTTCTCATTCAAATGGGTTTTAATCACTCTTTTGTCTCTAGGATTATGAGTTGCATCAACACTTCCTGTTTTTCCATTTTTATCAATGATTTAGCTACCCCTTTCTTCAAGCTTGAAAGAGGAATTCGGCAGGGGTGCCCCCACTCTTCCCTTTTCTTCCTTCTAGTGGCGAAAGGGATTAGTAGGATGATTCATCAGGTAGTGGAATCTGGGAACTTCAAAGGCATACCGGTAAGACCCATTTTCTCACTGACCCTTCTTCTATTTGTAGACAACATTCTCATTTTTTGTTAAGGAAGAATGTGGTTTCTAGAGCATCTAAGATCCTTTCTCAATCTTTTTTGCAAAGCAACTAAAATGCAAATCAATAAGGAGAAATCCTCTTTTTTCACCTGGGGAATGTCGGATCTCAAACACCAACACATTGCTCAAATCCTTGATATGCACCCCCCACGCCAAGACTTAGGTTTCAAATACCTTGTTTTTCACCTAAAAACAAATGGTTATGTCAAAAGAGATTGGCTTTGGTTAGTGGCAAAGATTGAAAAGAAAATAATTTTTTGGTGTAATAGATGGCTTTGTCGTGTCGACATGCTGGTTCTTCTCAAATCAGTCCTCGAAGTAACCCTAATGTATTGGTTCACCCTCACATGGGTTCCCAAAGGAATTCTCAACAAAATATGACAACTCTCCTTTCAATTTTTTTGGTTAGGATCCAAGGAAAACAAATCAATTGTTCTTTCCTCTTGGAAAAAACTAGCCACTCCAAAAGACCTAGGGGGATAGGGTCGGAAAAATATACATCTCTTTTCCCAATATCTTTCCACAAAAAATGTTTGGAGTTTGATCAAAGGAAATGGGCCCTAGCCTAGAGTTCTACATGCTAAATACTTCCTTGGAAAAGTGATCCAGATGGATATTGGTGGCCACCCACCTATTCCAACTGGCTCCTCTTGACAATTTTTAGTTCAACACATTCTTCTATAATTCTTTGAAATTGTTGGTTCTACATTTTCGGGGATGTATGAAGCCCTACACAGCTTCCAGGTGGATATTGGTGGCCGCCCACCTAATACAACTGTATTATTTTGGAAGTTTTCATGTCAACACATATTTTTGTACTTCTAGGGCTGTTTTGGGACCCTAAACAATGTTTTTTTGGCTTGCCACAATCAAATTGTAGACAAATTTGTATTTGTATGGAATACTGTGTAGTTCTCTAAAATACCTTTCCAACAGGGTATCACACGCCTAAAACAAAGGTAGTATGCAAAAGTTACGACCCCGGGAAGTTGAGGTACCAATTTACCCATCAAGGCCCACACAAATTTTGGCGTTTCATCTCCTAGGGTTAGATTTTTGGATTTCTAGGGTTTTGGCATTCACGAGTAATGTTTAAAAGGTCCATGGAGCCTCATTGTAATGATTTTTCTCATACGTATGCGCGTAGCAACGACATCTCTTCTTAGAGATAGCTACCACCATTCAAGCAAGTTGTTTTCAGTTCTACAGTTTTACAATTTCAACCTATTTAATTTATTCAATAGAAGTTATTGTTCACTGGATATCTGTTGTTACTCTTTGTATCTTTGTGTTGTTGTATTCAGTCTGTTGGATATCCAATCGACAGGTTCTTGTTTTTTTTAATTTTAAAAGATATGTTTTGATCTATGGATCCATGAAATGCAGGTGATGTTGGTATCAAAACAGACCGCCCAACGCTATGTGATGGGTGGTGTGCAGTTGTTGGATGGGCGAACAGATGCCTTCAGTTCTTCCTTATATGTTGCGGTAAATGTGACTGTGTTCCTCTGGAACGTACGGTTATCCTCTGGGGACTGTGATTGCTACGCTAACTTGAATACCTCCAAAGGCGAGCACACATGTCCTTGAACTACTTCACAATATTATGTTGCAATCTCTGAATGGGCCAACCTTGACACGATTTTAGGATCTGTTTTGGAAATCCAGTTATGTTAGCATCATCAAGGACTCTGTGGTTGTCTCTGGAAGCATTGCTCCTATAGAAGTAATTGATATGGTGCGAGTCATAAGGTATTTGAAAAAAATTGAGCAAATGGAAGAGGGTAGATGGCCTAAGGTTATGTTTAGTGACAAATTGTGCAAAAGAAAGAAGACTTGGATGCGGAAAAATAAAAAATGGTTTAGTAAATGGGGCATTTGCTTGAGCATGTGTCCTACAAAAAGTAAAGAGATACAAACTTTTGTTATGGATAAGTTCCACAAACGTACTTGGGAGAAAGATCAAGGGAGAAACATGAAGTACTACATTGAAGAGTTTAACCCCACTCACAACCATCAACAAAAGGCTTACATAGGGGCCAATATTTCTTGGAGATCTAAACTTCTTATTGCTCAATTAAGGACTAATTCTCATCAACTCCGTTGTGAAACAGGGCGCTAGAAAATGCCAAAAGAAATGTGGGAGGAAAGAGTATGTATTTTGTGCTCTTCCGGAAAAGTGGAAATAAAAAAACATTTCATTTTAGAATGTGAGGCCTTCAAAGACAGCGAGGAAAATTATGCAGGTATTATGGAAGCCAGTTATTGGGATAATCTATTCAGCGAAGAGTTTGTCGAGAAGCTGGGAGCGGTTATTGTAAAACTTCATAGGAAAAGAGTCGAATACAAAAGCCAGATGGAAAATCAATCTGTCCCATAGGCTATTTTTAGCCTCGTGGACATTAAAAAATACTTTCTTTCTTTCTTTCTTTATTTGATTTGTTGTTTTCCCTAACTTTCATTGAAAACAATGAATAAAAACTCACCTCTTTGCTTAGAAAACGGTGAATAAAAGTTCCCCTGGTTTTCTTGCCCTTAGGTTCTGACTTTACGTGCTTCTTTTCCTGTTATCATTATTTTCATGTTGATACTTTGATCCTCAAAGAGTCTTCGAGGATAAGATGGACAATGAATTCTCAAAAGTGATCTTGCTCTCACCTATATTCATCTTTGTCAATAAAATAAAAGTAGACAGTTTGAAGAGTTCTTTCAAAATATACATTTTATTCATCTTTGTCCATAGAAATACACATTTTTTCATGGAATATATATTTTGAAGAGGTTTCTTTGAAAAATAAAAGTAATATTTTTATCAACGTGTATATTCGATATCCCATATACATATATGAAAGACCCTATTTTCATCTGACAGGTAGTACAGATTCTGATAGCATGGGAATAACTATACCCATGTTACTGTCAGGACCTATTGCACTAGAAGAACTATAGATTTATTTGTCTCTCTCTCCGGCTAGGCAAGAATAACCACCGTTTTGTCTGTAGTCGGTTCTTCAATTGATTCTTCAATAGGGGGTTAAGGGTGGTTATTCCTGCCTGGCCAGAAAGAGAGACAACCCCCACAGGAACTTCAATTCGATCTCGAGCAAATAATCTGCCTAGGTGTTCAATGAACGAACAAGTGCTAGGAATAAATATGTGCCACGACTATGTGAGTAATATCATCAAACTCTGCTTCGACTTTTGTCCATCTCGACCATACTTCTCGTCGGCTCTCTATCAAATGGTTTTTCGTGGTGGTTATTTAATTGATATGTGTAATGGCAGTTATTCATGAAGTAAAGTGATATTTTACAGAGACTTTAATCTAATTCCAATCATTGAGTTATTGGCCACCCATTATATATTGACCATGCTTATTAATCTAGGAATGAAAAATTGGCCTAAGCAATCTCAAGATACAATAAAACATAACCCCTGGAATCTCAAGTAAAATTCAAGACTTTCTTACTGCTTTGATAAAAGCTAACATTGCTTGCTAAGATTGATACTTGTCTTTAAGCCCTAGCCAGGGACTAGACACTATAGCCTTAAAGAGGGCCACTTTAAATTAGAACTTGCTTCGCCTCCTGGCTATATATGTATACCTTTAATGATCATATCCCACACTAGACGATAGGGAGAAGTTCGAATCATGAGCTGATCAGAAGCACTGGGAAGAAAAGAGGAAAAATAAATCCCCACTTCAACCCCAAGCTGGTCCCATTAGCCTTGGTTAATGTTCATCTCAAAGTTTACAAATTCCCCACCGGCTATCTCATCACAGAAGGAGGGGGAACAATTCCTACTCCCTAGTTAAATAAAAGTAGTTACGCATTACGTTTACAGGTTAAGAATTTATACAGTCATACATGAATTTCATGAATTTGAATTAGCTTTTATAGGATTCATGGATGTCATGTACTTCGTGTTCCGTAGATAATAATAATATATTATAATGTCAAGTTCTAGATTTTTTAAGCGATTTATCCCTCCACACAGCATGCATGCACAAACTCACTTATGTGAATTAGAAATCATGTTCCACGCATATCTGTCATACAACGAGTGTCTCACCCAGAAACAAGTTGTTTTTTTTCCTACCTAAAATGTAGCCAGATGTTGCTTGCTAGTGAGAGAGCGTAGTCTAGCTCACCCGCTTATCCCAGGGACCTCACAAAGTAGAAGCACCAGTTTCGATCAAAGATCATTCGAGATAAAGGTGCCTCCTCTTGCATGGTATCTTTCGTGGTCTGCATGATCTCTTGTTTAATTATAGGCTAAGTGTTAATTCAATTTCCTCCATGTTATTATCCATGGTATGTAGGTGATCTCAAACACTTTGTTTCACCTGGTTTTACATTCTCGCGAGCGCTTGAAACACAACGCGAGGGTATTCCTCCTGGATTGTCTTTTTCTTGATGGACCAAATAAAGATTCCTCATGAGTCAAAAGGATAAAACAATATCGAATGAAAAACTATTGCCATTGTAAAGCAGTGGAATTAGGATGGATGGATTATGATGTTACTTCTTTAAATCTAGCATATTCCTTTCTAAACTATGTTTTCTTTTCTAAGCTTCAATGTCCACCTTTTGTTCTCCTTTTTAAGCTTCGACGTGAACTTTCCATGTTCCAGAGACATCTCTTCTGGGTTCAGTTATTTTATTAATAAATAACAGTTAAAATCACGATTTCACGAAATCATGATAAATTTGTGTTCCATTATGATCGCAATGAACTTTTCTTCCCGATTTTCATCATAATACTTCCTCTCTCACAGCAGTAAGAAAGTATCAGTATAATTAGAATTTATAGGAACATAAACCAGAGCCCAACAATGAAGAAGCAAATTGATATTTCATAGTCAATTCGGCATTTTTCGGGGCATAATCTGCCAGACAAAGCATACTCTAGTGTTATGAGATTAGTAAGGTTATTCCTCCATTCCAAACTACAACACAATTTTACCATTACTGATACTTTGGATGCATATCCTGCCAAAACGTCATGTCCACGAAATTTCAGAATACGATTTTACATGTTACACAATTCTCTATATTTAGCCAAATTCAGTAGAGTCGTACTCACCGCAAAACCGTGTCAAAAACTACTACAACTATTATTTTATTATACCTGCATAATGGCAGGTATACGCTGCTATGCAACCTTGTTTCCAAATGTATTCCAACAATTGAAAAGGGCAAATGGAAACGTTATAAGCATTCCAAATTTCCAAATTTTAGATTAAATATTACTAGAGTGTATTCCAAATAGGATTTCTATTTAAAAAATTCTAGGTGCACTATGTAAATATTTTGTGCATGTGTTTTTATTCTCTCTAATTATTTATTATTTGTTTATTGAGCAAAAATGAAAATTGAAATGCATAATCCAAAAGCACATTTAATTTTTATTTATTTTTTAGTTTTGTAATTAAGATACATTAAGATATTTTGACTTTCCATTGGAACAATGTCACTTTCATTTATACACGTTAGTTCAACCTTCACTAGAAGGTCACTTTCATGTATACACGTTAGTTCTTCTTTCACTAGAAGGAGCACTAGAATGTTTAATTTTATTTTTTTTCAATAGGTATTGAAGTAGTTGTAAGAAACATAAGCTTGCGTTGACATTGAAATTTTCAATCATATGGTCATTTGCAGGTCTCAAATTGCAAGAAATGGTTGGAAAAGAAGGTTAAAAAGAGTTGATTCATAATTTTCTAATTTTTACTCTTGGTGTCTATTAAATTAGATTCTATATAAATTCTAAGTGTGTGGTTATAATGATAAGAGTTAAGTTGTGCAAGATTAAATAAATGATCCCAAATGTAAATGTTGTATTTAATATGTTATTATGGATTTCTAGTGCAAGACTTAAGGCTTAAGGTCAAGGCTTCATTAGTGAATTGCTAGACATGTATGATGTAAATATACTTATATGGACCGTGTGATAGGATTATTATGGTGAAATCAAGCTATGTAAATATTAAAGTTGGAATATAATATATAATGGTCCAAGATTTTTGTGGAGAGCATGAGATGGGTTATCATTTCACTAGAAGAGAAGAGGAAAGAAGGCTTATGCGAAAGTAAATATTTTATTGCTAAGTTTCATTCTTAGGTCTCATATCTTTCCCACCATGTGCCTTAAATGAGACCATCCACCTCCATTGAATTATAAACCCAATCATTGAATGGATGTATGATTGTGTAGATTAAATCCTCTCACATAGTTAATGAAGCACGAGCTAAGCAAAATCATCACATGGAAGATTAAGAGTCTTACATTACTTCGGTCAAAATTATTGTTATCCATCATTCCACTCAATTATTTTATTGTTATTCACTCTAGTATTCATTCTAGTATTCTCATGTTCATGCTCTAGACTCCTCATGTTATGTTCTTATTTCTAACCATTAATCAATTTGGAAATTGAACAAAAGTCAACATTATGAAGAGAAAATGATAGTCTTTGGGTGAAAGACAAATAGTTGGAGGTGAGCATAGAGGCTAGGAAATATAGGAACCCATCACCTACTATCTATTTGTTTCTCTTTGGATTTTTGAAAGCCAAGTATAATTCTTATAATCAATTCCTATAAAGCATATAATAGATTGGGCTCTTTCTAGCCACACTGAAGAGCATAGGAGGGAAGAATATCCCTAGGGAACTATTGAGCAATGAAAGGGAAGGCCATCCTTTTGTTTTGTGGAGTAGTGAAAGAGAGTGTCATGGTTGTTTGATCACTATATGAGATACCTAGAGTGATAAGTAATGACCAAATTGGTTGAGCATGACAGAAAATGGGTTGGGTTGAGCGATCTAGAATATTGTAGCTTTGTTCATTTTCCTTAGTGGTCTCATAACTCATCTTGAGGGTAGTATTTGGATTTGATACCTATGGTTGGGTGGAAAATTGCACATATGCAATTAGTTTCTTGGACCAAATCATGTTAAAAGATAAGTGCACTTTCATTGTTTATGATTATATAAATTAATGTTGTTTTGTGTTATGGAAATTTATAAAATTTGCATGTTGTGTGTGATTATGCTTAAATCCAATCATAGGAAATCAGTTTCCATGAAATATGGTAATCCATGTTTGTTTATTTTCATTTCATTTTAATTATCTCATCTATACACATATTTTATATAATTTAGGCCATCCTTAAAAAGCTAATTCAATTGGTATTGTGGAGATATGACCTTTAAAGGTTGACATTTAAAATCTATATATCATGGATACATATACCATGATTGAATGCACTAAATAAATATGTCACATGATCACAAAATATGTAAGCAATGGATGTTGATTTTCAAACCAATATACTTAACATATATTTTTACTTTTATATTATAATTATCAATCATACATGCAGTTTTCATTGTTATTTATTTAGTAAAGTAGACATCTTATTAACATGTTACTTAATAGATATATATGTTACAACCATACATTGTGATATTATTGGATGATTGATTAGTTTATAACTTAAAATTTGTAATTGGGATGATTGATTAGTTTATAACTTAAAATTTGTAATTTTGCAATTACATTTCAATTGATACAACATATAATTTCTCATTATAACTAAACCTTAGTGTGCAAAAACAAAAAAAAATTAAGTATATATTGAATTCAAACGTTGATTTCATCACTTTTTAGCATGAGATGGGGCTTGGATGCTATGTGTTAAAATCCTGAAGTAATAAAGTCTTTTTTATGTCTAAAGACATATAGATTGAGAAAATTAATAAATAATTACTAATTTTAAGGTGGAATAAATGGAAGAGGCGAAAGAAATAAAATATAATGAAAGTTGATCAAGTAAAAATGAATGAGATCATTATTTGGAGGTTTTAAGTGTTGAATGTCAAAATGTTTATACTAAACACACACCTACAAATGTTGATTATTTTTCCGTTTTGTATATTAAGGTTATCAAACTATTATAATAATTAAAATTGTTATAAAGTATTAGAATTTAATATTTTTTCTTTCTTTTGTAATTTTTTCAAAACATATTTGATTTATTTACAATTGTTATAAAGTATTAGAATTTAATATTTTTTCTTGCTTTTGTAATTTTTTCAAAACATATTTGATTTATATTTTGGACATTCTTAATTTACATAGGTTGTGAATATCACTAATTCCTATTTTGATATCAATTTTTTATATAAAAATAAATATACAACAAATTAATAAATTAGTATAATATTATAAAATATTAATTATTAATTATAATAAATTATCATCAATAATTAATATTTCATGATTTATTGATTGTACTAATAATTGTTGTTTACTTTTTTCAATAAATAAAATGCCATATTAAAATAAAAATTAGGTGATATTTACATTATGTATATTATGTATATTACAAATATAATTAATATCAATTAAATATTTTTTTTTAATTAAGAAGTTATATATTATCTATCATGAAGCAAAAATTATAGTATCGACTTGATATCGAGTTTTAGATATGTTGAGTTGCCCCAAAGGGAAACCAACTTAGCTTGACACTTGACTGTAAAAATCAGTGATAATTAAACATATCTGTCTGAATTGCCCCGTGGGGAAATTGATTCGACCAACCCATGCATGCATACTGTAAACCAAAAGAAGAGAAAATTGTGAACAAAAAAAAGCCTATCTTCTAATAGACCCACATAATTAGCATTGTTGGCCAACAACCTAGGAAAAATCTTCCAGAAACAACTAGCATTTGTCAAAATAAAACAAGCATTCTGACACATGTGCGCCTGCCGATTGTCATGGTGTCTAGTGTGCTTACTTGTCCTCGGATTCCTCTGTCTGTAGGTCTTGCTTGTCCTCAGATTCCTCTGTGTGTGTGTCCACGTCTCATTCATCTTCCCCCTGGAAGTTTGGAGCAAGAAACGCCCCTGGAGATTTTGGGGCATTGGTTCCTAAATCTGGTGAGTGCAGGGAGTGGAGCAGGGTCGAAAGCGAAGATTAAATTTGCTCTAGGCGTTGGTCTAGGTGTTCCAACTAAAAACATAGGTCATTGAGGTCCTTACGTACTGCGAATACCAAATCTTGCAGAATTGAGACCGAATCTCTGAATCGCGAGCACGAAGCACAATCCATTTGGAGAAGAGCCTAGCCTCGAGGCGCTTCCAATTATAGTTCTTGGGCTTGAGAATTGAATTCCTCCAGAGAACGCACAAAAGGTGGTGATGGGGGTGCCGAAGGAGGTGGCGAGGGAGCGAAGGGTGGTGTACTAGAAGGGCATGCATGTGATGGCTTTGAGTTCGAGGCCAGACCCATGAGAGGTCTAGAAGCAAAGACGAGAGAATTACCCTGAAGTTCAAACCATTCAACTCAGCAAACCCATGGCGATGACAGAGGCATAAGACCACTTTGGTCTGGGGAGGATTGAGTGGATGAAGGGGGTGAGGAACTAAGCGTAGGAGTGAAGGTAGGTGGGTCTCGGCTGGCCATGGTCGCTTTGTTCTAGTACCAGAGAGCACCTCTCTTTGGATTCCCGTGAAGGCAAGGCATAGCCAGACGAATGTGAGGGTGAGGCGAAGATGTGAACAGGGAAACCCGGGTGGGAACCAAAGAGAACAACATAGTGCAAGAGTAGCCGGAAGGAGAGGGTGATGGATGAAAATTGGAAGGAGGGGCATCGCTATAAGAGGGAGAATGGCGAGTAAATGCACACAAGCACGGAGGGATCGAACATTGTACAATCTCCATAGCCATGAAGGGAATCCAACGCAAGGCGCACTGGAGCATTTAGTTGGGATCATGCAACAGTGAAGATTTGCATAGTTCATCAGGTAGTAATGAAGGTGGGAGGGGGAAGCAGGTGTCGTCACGTGGCCCATGGATAGGTGGAAGGCTCTGGGTTCTCGGATGGACACGTGGAGCGCTCTGACAACAAATTTTTGGAGCTATCTGTGATGAGAGACTTAGCGATGTAGTCCTGGAGGAGAGGTTGATCATTGTGGGTGGGGGACGTATAGAGGATATCTAGTCCTTCTAAAGCCACTCCAATATTAGCCAGTTTGTATGCTACCTGATTGGATTTCCTTCTTGCATGTGAAGGAATGAGCACCAAATGAGGCGAAATGAGAGTTGCAATGGCACTGAGTCTTGTGGTAAGTCGCCAGCAAGGGGAGATGTTGTCTGGATCCGCCCCGTTGAGTATTTTTGTGAAAAGGCTTAGAATTATTTGAGAATCCCCCTCGATGATTATTTTTTGGTGCCCATTGTCTTTAGCAATCTGTAAGCCTTTGATGAGACCCCAGAGCTCAAATGCGTTGTTTGTGTTATGGCCAATGTTGTTGGCTGTGATAATCATACTGTTTCCTTGACTGTTGCAGAGAACCACTCCAAACCCCATTGGGCCTGGATTACCTTTGGAGGCTTCGCCAAAGTTTAATTTGATTAATCATGGATCTAGAGGAGACCAATGTGAAGGGTTGCCTTTGTCTTGTGAACTTTTGGGTTTCCTTGAAAAGTGTGGGTGGAAGTTGATGATCCATTTGTCCAGGATACGCTTTTCCTGAGGAGGAAAAGACAAGTCCTCCTCTTTCCAGGGCTGAAGGAGGATGGTTTTTCTAATGTTGTCATTTATGTGTTGCTAGAATTTATGTCAGTCCAGATGAGACGAAAGAAAGATTCGTCTGTTTCACTCTTTCTAGAGCTGCCAGAGGATGAATCCCGGAAGCAACTGCCATATACGATTTAGGATGGGAGAATGAAAAGTTGAGTCTCTCCATTCTTCTAAGGTTTCCCCGAGGCCTTCTCGTTTTCGGTTCGTGGTGCGCATGATTAAGGTGCAATTATCCCAGATTTTCATACTGTAGGAGCAAAGATTGAGGAGATGGTTTTGAGATTCTGAATCTTTCCAACAAAGCGGGAAAATGGAGGGCCCGATAAAACCTCTTTTGGTGAGATTGTCCCAAGTAAGGATACCCTTGTGTGTGATGAGCCAGAGGAAGGTGCTTATTTTTTTCCAGTGCTTGATCGACCATATTTTTTCCCAAACTGGTTTCGAGGGGAGCAAGTGTGAGGTTGTATTTATGTTGTAGGCCTCTTTGATGGTGAAGGTGCCTCGTGAGGAGTGCCCCATCATATGATGTCGTATCCTTGAAAAATTTGAATTTTCCTGGAAGAATTAAACTTGTGCCAAGGTTGAAGATCCACGTGCGCTGGAGCGTGAAGTTCTGTGGGAGTGGACTTCCAATGATACCAAGTTGCGCCAGGGGGGTCCTCTTGCCAATATTCTGCGACCGTGATTAGACCTGCCTGAGTGGTAGGGGCAAGAAGATTCTCTGCCATGGAGTTTTGCGTTAAGGAGGTCCATTTCTGCCACGAATCATGCCAAAAGGAAGTTGTCCTTCTGTTTTGTATTTCCCAGAAAGCATGATCGATGATTAGAGAGTGGTCATGTCTTGCAGTGTTCCAGATCAAGGAACCTGAGGTGTTTTCATTCCATCTGATAAGTTGGTTTTCAGAAATATGAGGAACGTATTTCTTCCTCCAGAGTCTGGCACATAGGTCCTTAGGTCGCTTCAACCATATCCACCAAATATTTTCACATAGAACTTTGTTGAGAGTGGCGGGGTCCCTTAAGCCAAGACCACCTTTTAATTTTGGTTTGCATATCTTTTCCCAGCTGATCAGAGATATTTCCCTTTCCATCCTTTCTCCCTTCCAAAGAAAGTTTCTTTGAAGGGTCTTGATGGATGTAATAATAAAGATGGGGGTAGCCAGAGTAGAGAAGGAGTAAATAGGTAAGGTTTGTAGGATTGATTTGAGGAGGATGAGGTGACTGGGAAGGTTGAGCATTCGAAAGGTCCAGGAGGAGAGTCTTTTTCCCATGGAGGAAATGAGCCCCTCCCAGGAGTTGTTTCGAAGAGATTTATTAATGAGAGGAATGTTGAGGTATTTGGACATAAGGGAGCTATGCATGAAGAACAAGATGTTGGTGATATGAACCTGAACATGTATAGGGGTATTAAAAAAGAAGAGTTGATCTTTTTCTTTAATAATGTCCATTCTTGAGGCTGTGCAAAAAGTTTGCAGAATACATAGAATGTGAAGGGCTTCAAGGACGGTGGGGGAGCTCAGCATTAGGGTGTCATCGAAAAACTGGATATGGGATATTGGGGGATTCATGCCATGAAGGGGGAGTCTAGCGAGAGAGTTATCTGCTATGGAGGCTTTGATGAAGCGGCTGAGCCCTTTTTCCACGATGATGAAAAGGAAGGGGGAGAGGGGTCCCCTTTTTGTATTCCACGAGAGGGCGAGAAGGGGCAGGAAGGAACACCATTGATCAAAATGGAGAAGAAAGCGGAAGAGGTGAGATTTAGAATCGAGTCTACCCAGTCCGTAGTGAAGCCAAAATAAAGAAGAACAGATTTCATGTAAGCCCAGCCGCGTTTATCAAAATATTTGGAAAGATCTAACTTTAATAACATACTTGGAGTACCCGTTCTCTAAAGAGAGTGTATGACTTCATGGGAAATGATGACACTGTCGAGAATTTTCCTGCCTTCAACATACCTTGACTTCTTAGGGGAAATGATGAGGGGCAGGAGTGGTTTGAGGCACCGGGCGATTACTTTTGTTAACAACTAATATATTACATTGCAGAGAGCATTTGGTCTGAACTGTTTAGGATGAGTGACTTGTTCTTATTTGGGGATGAGGGTTGGGAAAGTGGAATTAAGAGCAGGCAGAACCTGACTAGAGATGCGATAATCCTCGATGATGTCCCATACTTCCTCTCGAATCATGGGTCGATAGAAGTGAAAGAAGTTCGCCGTGAAGTTGTCTGAACCTGGAGCTTTGCCTTCGGGGGTGTCTTGTAGGGCTAGATCCACTTCTTCAATTGTGATTGGTCTAGACAGAGCTTCATTCTTCTCTTGATTTATGATATTGGGGATATGATGGGAGATATTTTCTATTTCGAGGGATCTGTCAATAGGGGGTTCAGAGAGCAGATCCTAGTAATAGGAGTCTAGTTCTTGCTCGAGATCTTCATGTTTTTGGAGAGTTTAATCTTGCTCTATGACTAGGTGTGTAATGTGATTGCTATGTCTGCATTGGATCATCTCTTGGTGGAAGAACTTGGTGTTTCCTTCCCCCTCTTGAAGCCATTGTATTCTGGATTTTTGCCTCCACGAGACTTCCTCTTGAGACCACCTTTTCTCCAACTGTTGTTTGAGTAGAGTTTCCTGTGCTTTGACATCCCCCGTGAGGTCATGATTCCTGATCTGGATCTGGATGAGCTTCAATTGATCATTCAGGTTTCTTTGGGATTCAAACATATTCTTGAAAAAAAAATTGTTCCAAAGATTAAGGCTTTGCTTAAAGTTTTTCAGTCGTTGCTGAAATTGGAACATTTTGGAACCATGAGAGATTGCGGCTTCCCTCCACCATTTCAGAGTCAAGGCTTGGAATTCTGGGTGGTCGATCCAAAAACGCTCAAATCTAAAGGGATTTCATCCAGGAGAGCTCGACATATCCAGTGAGAGCTTTATAGGCCAGTGGTCAGAGCCCAAAGTATCCAAGATGCTAGCGCTCATCGCTAGTCCATCCATTAAAAGGGTTTCTGAAACGAGGAATTGATCCATACGACATGCAAATTGTTGGGATCACGAACGCCAATTTGACCAGGTGAAAAGGCCATTTTGGGTTTCTAGATATATAAGACCAAGCTTATCAATTAGAACTTGAAAGTGTCCACTTTCTTCCTCGAGGCTGCGAGTGCCACCCATTTTTTATTCTAGGTAGCAGGCCATATTGAAGTCCCCCCACGGCATCCAACTACGATCGATGGTGAGGTTAGCTAACCAATCTATATTCTGAATGAAGTTGAGCTTGTCCCCCAAGGTGGTTGGTCCGTAAACATTTGTGAGGAAGCCTGGCTTATTGGAGCCAATGAGTCGATATTCTGTTGAGATTGTTCATCTCGTGGTGAAGAAGTTTTCGAGCAACATAGTGTTGGGGTTCTAGAGGATGGCCAAGCCACCAGCCGCGCCTTTGGAATTGATGGTCATAATTTTCCCCTATTTCCAACATTTAGAGAGGATTTGATTCATTTCTTTCCCAACACATTTTGTTTCTTGAAGTAAGAGAATATCAGGTTGATCTGCTATGATACGATCTCGTAGAAGCCTTTGCTTACTATGACCGTTGAGACTGCGTATATTCCAAGAGATGAGCTTCATGATGAGGATGGAGAGGTGAGAGGGGGAAAGCTATCAGAGATGAGATGTATCTGACCTGATTTTACTATGAAGTGACTGATTTCTTGTATGAGTTACTGGGTAGATTTTCTTCCTCTTTTCTTTTCATCCTTTTGAGGCTTGCGTTGTTCTTTTTTTTGGATGCATTGGATGCCCAGACTAGTGGTGGATCTGGATGCAGATCCCGCTGACAACTTTAGGAAGAATTTATGCACCTTGTTAAGTTGATCGAGAGGGATGGTGTACAGTTCCTGCTTGCGATAGGCTTGTTCTAAGTGATCGAGGTCTACTCCTGCCAGATCTTGTTCCTCTAGATAAATTTTTGTATCTCCATATTCGGGGTCAGAGGCTTCACCATATTTTGCATGGGAAGAGGAAGAGGAGGGGATCTGCTCCAAGATAGGGGTGTTGGAAAGGTTGTCTTTTGCATTGTTGTGGGTTGCAGTTCCTTGAGGGGGTATTTGCGGCTCGTCCTTATCTTCTGGAAGTTGTTGAAGGACGTTGAAGGAATTGTTGGAGGGGGGTTCCTTGGTGGCAGTCTGCACAGTTTTCCTGGGTGTTTGGTGTCACCTTCCTACTGCCTGGGTGAAATTGTCCTTTGGTTTGTTTGCTTTAGGATTGTTTGCCTTGCTTTCAACAATGTTCAGAGGTCATTCTCTGAACAGATGCCCTTGTTCGTGGCATTTTCTACATCGAAATGGTATGTGCTCATAGTCAATAGTTTGATACCAGTCCTCATCATGGTATTCCAGGGCTATGGAATCAGGGAGGGTCTTTGAGATGTTGATATAGACACATATGCGAGCATAAGAGGTATACCTTCTCTACTTAGTCGCCTCTGAGGATTTCATGTAGACCCCAATGGTGTTTCCTATGTCTGTCGGGATCTCTTCTAGCCAGAATTCCTGTGGTAGGGAGTATAGATGGATCCATACCAGGGCATGTGCAAAGTCTTCTTTTTTCGGGCTAAACTTCTCCATCCAGAGTCATAGGAAGAGGCCGACTAAATTGAAGAAATAGGGTCCCCCATCAAATTTGTGATTTTGATATTTTAGGTTATGGAAGATGATGGTAAAGAAGCCCTTGGAGCTTAACTGTAAGTCATAGTGTCCTTTAGGTTCCCACCAATGTTGTATGCATTTGAAAATCTCATGTTCATAGGGCCATAAACCTAGGAATTTTCCCACCAGCGCATAATCCCTCATGTATTGTTTATGTTCTTCGATGCGGGGTGTGTTGATCACATATTTTGGTGCTAGCGGTGCTTGAGGTATGCATTTCTCGGGTTCCCAAGGATGTGTTGTTTTCGCTGGAACAAGTCCCGTGTCAATCTCCATTTCTTTTCCTTTAGCAACACCTTTGAAGAAGATTTTCGAATGTTGGTCCAGCGGTGGCTCGAAGGATGGCCGATGAAAACCTCCAACAAAAGGTTCATGTGCCACAACCTTGCGGTAGGAGGCGACTCGTGGCCCCTCTTCATTGGGGATCATGTATTTCCCCTCCTGGGGTAGCAGAAGGGACAAGCAGGGAGTCGAGGAGCCAAAACCCTAAACCGATCCAGAGCGCTCTGCAGCCTGTAAAACTTCATATACCCTCATTCAATCTTTTAACATAATCTTAGCAACAATATCAATTAAATAATGTTATTATTAAATATTAGGTGATATTTACATTATATATATTATGAATATAATTAATATCGACTAAATATTATTATTAAAAACTACAGATTAAAATGATTTAATTATTAAAATAGATAATTTTTTCTTGATAAGTTAAACCAATACCTCTATCTAATAAAATAACACTTTGTTATAAAAAAAATAAAAACCTATACTATAATGTAAGTTTAACATTGGTGCTTTCAAATATTTATTGCATTGATATTCTTTCATAGGTTTTTCTTCAATGCTTTAGATTATATATCTCATATGAATGCTTAATCATATATTATACATTGATTGTTAACATGACTTGTATACATAGATGCTTCTAGTGCTATCATGGAAAGTAGTAATGTCAATAAATTAAAACATGTGGCATAAAAATAATGTTGAAATCTCATATATATGGGGTAGTTGTAAATAATAAATACACTACATGTCATATATAAAAAAGTGCCTTGATGCTTTTTGTAAATATGAGAGCACTAATGCCCTATATTTGATTAAGAGAATTGATTCTTATGGGATAGCTGTAAATAATAAATACATTTCATGTCATATATTAAAAAAAAAAGTGCCTTGATGCTTTGTGTAAATATGAGAGCATTAGTGCTCTATATTTGACTAAGAGAATTATTATTTTTTATACTAAGAGTGTTGTTAGTGACCTTCTCTCAAATTACTGCATTAGTGTGACATGTTTGACATATTTGTGTTGTTAGTGACCTTCTCTCAAATTACTGCATTAGTGTGACATGTTTGACATATTTGTCCATATTCAACAATAAAAAAAATCATGTGTATAAACCTCCACTCATCCAGCCAAAAGCCTCTACACGATCTCTACAAAAATATTCACAAAAGTATCTGCACAATTTTCTGCTTTTATTATTTGCAGGTTTTAAGAAAGGTTCTTTTGAAAATCATGGTTCCTGGGGTACTAGCCGTGAATTTCAGTTTTTCTAGATGTATGTGTCAAGCTTAGTTTTTCTGATTTCATCATGTTGACTCTCCTGAATTCCAGCTGCTTTGGATGCAATATAACTACTTCCCCATTTAGGATTTTAAATGAGGCTAAATGAGTAATTTTTAAATGCAAATCATGTTTTATTGTTAAAGGTAATTTCTGTCTTTCATGTCAAGATAATTATACAGAAACATG
>ML798707.1:303856-326102 GCA_009831015.1 Picea engelmannii | reverse complement strand
AGATACATACCAGGTATGAAACTCACCTTAGGAAGGCATGAGTTAGTTCAGTATGTGTATGTGATGGATCTTCCTGATACCAACATCATCCTAGGGGTGCAGTGGCTCAACACTTTAGGTCCCATCACCACCAATTACAAGACCATGGAAATGTCCTTTGTAGAGGAAGGAGGATGAAAGGTTATTCTCAAAGGCATGACAGGATAGGTACTCATGACATTATAGGCCCCTCAAAATGGCCCCAGAAGTTAAAACTACTAAAAATAGTAAATTGCCAAAATTGTCAGAAAATTGTTTTGAGCTAGTTGGAAGAGGTGGGTGGCCACTGATATCCACCTAGATCACCTCTTAAGCCTTGAAATTTTCAGACTCACCTACACACCCCTTATGCTTACCCTACAATATATAACTTTAGAAAGATCTATACTTCTCCACTCCTTGCATAGGATCTACACACACTCACGTTATCTCTCCTCTGAGATGTATGACTTGTTCTAGTCTGCCCACCTCACATGCTCTTTCTGAAATCATAAATGATTTCTTTCACACACCTTGCGATGGATTTTTAGAGTTTTTACACCACTCTAATGTGCACTCCTTGAGCTAGACTTAAGAGCCCAGAACACTCATAAACTCACACAGATAGAGAATTATATATATTCCTACAAAGGAAACATACATGAACTAACAACATTCATAAATATACAGAATAAATGCATTCATTCACAAAGAACACACATGCAAAAACTCATATGCAGATAAATCTTCCTTTGGATTAAAATTGAATGCTCTTTACAATGTTTACAAGACTAGAGTGTAACGAAATCTTAGCTCTTTCTCTCCTCTCCTCTCCTCTTTTTTCTATTTCATTCACTTAAATATTCTTGTATTCCTAATGAAATATCGATATACTTGATCTTTTTACTTAAGAGGGGATTTTCAAGCCTTCCTCCACCTACTTAAATTAATATTACAATTAATTTACATCTAGTATGAATCAGATCTAGCTCTATTTGCTTCTAAGCCATTAATGATGACTTTACATGCAACTTGTACAAATATAGTGACTCATCCTTCCTCAATCCTTACAATATTAAATTACAATAAATTTGAGATTTAAAATAAAAAATGAGAGATTTTTCACTTCCCTCTCCTTGGGATACACTTCCTCCTAGTGCATTTTTGCGTTGGATGCTGACGCAATGCTAAATTGGACTTATGCTCTTGCATCATACTCCACTGTTGAAAAAATCATGAGCTCATGGTCATGGCTCCTCTGTTGTTCTTGTTCAGATCCTCCTGGGTCCCAAACTTCATTCTAGAAATATGCATCTGCTCCTTTTCTTTTTTGTTGTTGCTACTACCATCCTACTGCTACTACAGGCTCTCGTCTGGTCAAACTCCACCTATTGTCAATTGTCTCTTTTGTTTAATTCAACATCATCTTCCTTATATCCTCTATCTCCTTATCCATATTGTCCATGATATGGATTTTGCCTTGTAGTCTCCTCAGTTGCTACATCTCCTCCTCTTCATCAACCTCCAACTTGACCTATTGGATGATCCTACTTTGGGTTATTATTCTTTCTCCCAGGGCTTCCAATTCTTCATACAGATCAGAAAAATCCATTTTTTCTTCTCTTTCTCTTGTTGTGGATTCTTTTATCACTGGGAATCATCCTCATACTGTAATGAGAATAAGACTAGTACCCATTAGTTTATATGTCACAGGTAATTGATTTTTGAGTGGTCAAATGGAGAAAAATCAATAATAATAACATTCTAAATTAGAAAATTTTGGATGGCATGCATAAGAAATTGAGGTCTTGAATCAACTTCAGTCAGTAATTTGGAGTAAGGGTGAGTATGAGGAATATTTAGTGAGAAAGGTGTAGAGGTATGCTATGAACATCATATTTTCTAGTAGCCTAAGGAGGAAAAACTTAAACACAAGGTCCTCTTGGATTCAAATTTCAAGGAAGCTGAAAGAAATAATAATAGTAATATAATCAAACAATTATCATAATACAGTTACAAAAATCCATGTGAATCAATCAAACATGACCTCTCTTAGTATCATAGGGAAACAATTTGGAGTAATAAAGTTGACTTAGAATAACCAAGATGTCTCAAAAACAAATACATAACCAGAGAACCAATTGTTATGAATCAAAATATTACAATATCAGGGAGCCTAGCTCAACCATTTGAGCTTAACAAAATATCAAAACTTCCTATATTTACTAAAATGATGCAACCACTAGGAATGTGATCAGATCATTTCCTTTAAATCCTTTAGTCGACACCCACTCTGTTAGGTTGTGCAAACCTCATTATGTCAGACACGAGCCAGGCATAGTTATGTTCTTTATAGGAAAAATTTCCCATAAAGAATCTTTAGATCATAAGTGTGCCTTCATGGTTTCTCTCTACAATGTTTTCCATTTATGGGATGATGTAAGGTCTCAGCTTCTACCCACAATATTCAATAATTGTCTTCATTGGGATTAGGACTAGGCCTGACACCCATAACTATTCTCAGATGGTACCAATGACTTCTGCGAGTCCATCTTGACACCTCAAGGCCATGAATGGTCTTTGTCTATGACTAATGCAAGCTTTGCAGGTGGCATTCTGATACTGTATTCATAGGGGTGATGTGGAGTGAGGTGTTTTCGGACTTTGGCGTAGTTCTCTCCATCGCTCCATCCTTAATATGACCTAGGAATATGACCCTATGCAATTGCATGATTATGGGAACTACCAAGGGTGGTATGAAAGAAAACCTCTTTTTTCCCCACAATTCACCATGAACCACCATGTGTCCCTTTCCAAAAACCATGGTTTTGATTGTGGCATGCCCTTAAAATTTTAAAACCTGTGCACCTTCCGACCCTGCAATGGAGTGTGATCGTTGATCTTGTGATCTGAGATGAGGCTTCATGATCAACGACCTAGCTCTGGTGCTTTAGATTGACAGATCATATCTTCCCTCTTCGAATTAATAGATGAGATCTGCTTCGTGAATCACCCTTAGAGAATTTCAATTCTCAAACCACATTTCCCTCTAAGAAAAACCTCAGGAGCTGAGGATTTGACGACGCATGGAATTCTATATAATTGAATGTTCTAGATCTATTTTGGGCTTCAACCATTGATTTCGGGCCTGGAATGAGTCATTTTCACTGTTGTTCTTTGTGCTCATGGTTGCGGCCTGCAACGCTTGAAAACTTTATGTGATAACAGGTTCCAATTCTGCAATTTTTCTTTGTTCATATTCCTTGTTACAATTTATGAGAAATTCCACTAAATGCTCTTATTTTCTCCTCCTTTTCTCTTCCATGACAATATCTATTGGTTGTCTTTCTTCTCTTGCACCTACAGTTTCACATACACTGTTAATTTTAGAAAAAGTTGGCCCAATGGACTCTTCCTTGGATGCCTGCTACATCATGTCCTCATGTGAAACACATATGCTGGCCTATGTTGGGATTCTTGACAAGAATATGTGGGTTCTGCCAATGATCAAAATGCACCTTTGATTTTCCTCCTTAAGAGTTGAAGTATTCAACTTCTCATCATCTTCATTCACATGGTATGAAAACCCATGTCAATCTTCATGTTGATGAGGATTCTCTCTTGCCTCATTCTCCTCTCCTATCAACACTCCTTGCTGATATGAACTCTCCTCTAATTTCTTGAGACTCCTAGATAGTCTCATATCCTCTTTTCCCACTTGGAAACATAACTTCTCTTTTCTTCCCTCTTGGCAGTCTATGCGATATTTGGCTGATCTCTTCTCATTTCCCTCCTGGAAATCTATGAGATCTTCAATTGATCTCTCTTCCTCATCACCGAGGCTTTCTCCATCTTGTAGTCTACAAATGTAAACCATCTCCTCCTCTATGTCATTGAGGTTTTCCACTTTCCTCAGGCACCTCCTCAACATCTATTTCTTCCTTCTAGAAATCAATTGATGGATAGCCCACTTCCCCTTCTTCTTCATGGGACACTCATACCTCCATCTCCCTTGCTGTATGTTTTTCCATTGCAATGTTAATCTATTGAGTTCCTCACTAATTTGATCGAGCTCTTTATCCATATCCTCTCTTCTCATTTTCTTGTTGTCTCCTCTTGGACCTTTTTTATGGCCTCAAGTAGCCATTTTCTCCTCTATGAGCTGATACTTTCTTTTTGTGAGATACACTCAGCGTCTTCCAAGATCTCGTTTCTTAGCCTCTGGTTCTCATGATGGAATCTTCTTTGAACTTTTACACTCATGTTGAGTGTAGGAGAGCATATTTTACTCCCTCCTTCTCCTCAGAACTCCTTTCTCTCTAGTTTTTGTATTCCAACTACTCACCTTAAGAGATCCATGGGTTATCCTTTGTTTCAAGTGTTGTTCCTAAAGTTTGCACCTAACTGATAAAAGGAAAATCTAGGCCACCTCAAGTTTAGAATGGTTATCTTTTTATTTTTTTAGTCAGTTAGAGGGTTGGTTTTACCCAGACAAGAGTAGGGTTGGGTTGGAAAAATGATAAGGATGAGGGTCCTCCTTGGACGGTGGCACACTAGTGATAGAAAAGTGAAATAATAGAGGTAAAAAACAAAGGGAAACAACAAACCACTCAATGAATAATATGCTGCAAGAAGTTTAATACTTAAAATATCATTTCAAGACATTAAACATGTATCAGAATACAATTACTCCCACGGGTTGCAATCAAAACAAATCTTCATTAAAGAATAGTTGTCATCACAAGTTGCATATTAATAAAGACAAGTTATATAGTAGCTGAAGGAAAAGAAATGTACTTCGCACATATCAAAACTGTATTCAAGATAAGAAATACATACGAATTTGGACATAAACACATTGTCATCAATAATGTCTTCATCAGGTAGAGAGCTTTATTCCATGCAAAAAATGGGTCCAACCAGTTGTTGTATTGATATCTTTTCCCCAAAAAACTCAACCCTCAAAATATACAAAAACTGCATATTTATAAAAAATGCAGAGGCCCTCGACTAGTGTGGAACTGAGTCTTAGCTCTACACCTCTGTTGTAAAACAACTTATTAACTTAACTAAAACACATTGCTGGAGTATGTTAATGAATACTCCAAACCTGACTTAACAAAAAGGAGTGGTTTGTATCACACATAGAAGACCACTTATTATGCCTTAAACTAAAAACATTCTTAAACTAAACAAATGAAAACCACTAATAACAATGAAATTGGACCGATGCATGCATTGGAGAAAATTGAGATCTAACAGAAATGACCAAGAGTGACAAAAATGAGCTCTGTATAGATCATGGCATGCACACACGTTGTTGGATACCATTGGAGACAACTGGAAGAGTGGCCATGTCTTCCCCCCACTTATTGTTATAACCCTAAATTACACCAGACATGCATACTTGGCATCGAGCCATCTAACTTTCTATCTTGGCGAAGCCATCACTAAACAAGCTCTTCAAAAAACAATTTCTTTGAAGGTGTAGGCACCCTGCACCACTACTTCCCATGTACACACGCTTGCTGACCCACTACTACCCGCGTACACTCACAAAATATCGCAAAAAGTGGAAAATTTCATAGGATATTGGTTTCCAAGCCGTTACTTAACTGTTTGACTTCCCATAGCCAATCACGCCAACCGTTACTATCCCTTTTGGCCTATAAAAGAAGGGATTGGGGTCCCATTGCAAGGGGAAGCATGAGAGTAAAGAAACTCTGCCCATTTTATCAACCCCCCTTTGTCCCAATTGCAAATCCCTTGCCATTTCCCTAATAGAAAACTAAAGAGGAGAAGAAGACATGGAATTAGTTAGTGCATGGTGAAGAGGATCCCAAGACTAAGTTGAAGGAGCAGTGTCGGTCTCATGTTGTAAGTGACTTTTTGTGAGATTAATATAAAGAAGTACTTTTTCCATCCTGCCAAATGACGTCTTAAAATTACATGATTTGTTTACATTTGTTGTTTATGATGTCTATCCCACTAATCCATATGTAGAATGCATGCTTGTAGTTTCTTGTTTGTCTTTTGATGAATGCAGGTCATCCTTGGGAGGATATTTATAGTCAAGAAACAACCAAGCGCAAAGGGATCAACGCTAGACATGGAGTTTAAGGTAGGCCTACCGGATCCCTCTCTCTTGTCTTTTATGTATGATTGTGGGGTAATGTTGGGATAGTGATTAAAAGTAGGAGACTTTAGACGGTTATCTCTACCTACACTTTAGACCCTTGGTGTAGTCCGTAGAGGGTTTTTCCCACTATAGAATAACTGGTGACCATACTGGGGATGACTCTAGGGTCTTTGGGGATATTTCTTTTTGGGTTCTTTGAATCATTTATTTACTGTTTTCAGAGTTTTTGTGAGCTTCTATGTCTTTAAGGGATGATGATATTCCATACTAGTACACCCTGCCTATGATCAACAATTTTTTTTTCATTTTTTTGAAGAGTTACAGAGGTGTACACAACTTGTAGTGGGCCTGCATGTGTGCATATGCGCCCTGCCTTTGGACAATCCATGTACAAACCCTGGTTGTTGAAGTGTGAGTAGTGTGCCTATGTTGAGAAATTTTTTTTTTTAAGAGAGACAATCATCCTCTTCCCTAGAAGAAGCCACACATCTCAGGGGTTTTCTTGATCTAGCCCTGGTCTCTGTTATAGTAGTATGTAGCTTAGGTTTGACTTCATCATAGATTTCTTTTCATCAAAATATTTCTTGTGTTTTCTTTAATAGGGTTTTTATACAAGTTTGTGAGTCTACTTTGATATGCCTGTTTAGTATTGTCAGTGACTCCCTACAATATGCATTTGGGCCTAAATTCATTTCTTGGTCCTATCTTGTCGTCATTTTTTCTTTTTTTACTTTAGAAGAAAAGAAAAGAATGCATTTTCAAATTTCTTGTTTTGAAGCATAAAACAATAAAAAAAATCTTTCATTTCTTTGTTTGTCAAAGTAGTTTAGTTTAGTTGCTTCATTTACCAAGGAAAAATAAAGTTTCCTTAAGTTCTTTAGTTGAATTCTTAGGAAATTAAGTAGCTCGTAGTGGAGCAAAATATTTTTTTTATTTTTTCTTTTCAAAGATCTAAGAAAAGTAGTTACGAAAAGTTTGGTGAAAGAGTTTCAATTGGAAAATACTTATTTGTGAAGAAAGAAGTACTTTTGTTTCCAGTATCATCTTATACTCTTCTCTTTCGTCTCTTAAAGAACATCACTAGTTTCACTTTCGCTCCTTTTTATTTAAGATAGCCACTAAAATTAAAACTTAATTAAAATTTATGAGACTTTGTGTTTGAAGGGTTCATCAATTTAGTCTAGGCTAGAGCCTTGATTTAGGATTGGAGAGGAAAGTCTTCAAGGCTACAAAAAAAAACATAAGATTCTAAGCTAGGGGGTTCTTGAAAGTCCAATAAACATGAAATTTATTTGGGAACCCCCTCTAACACAGTGGCTAAACACAAGTTCGTGTGCGGGAAGGTAGCGGAGATAACACCTCCAAAGTCGGACCAAGCGTAGTGGGGAACACATATAGAGGGCTTATCTTGAGATTTTGTTGATCCCATTTTCCACGGAGATTCATGGGTCTTGAATCCATTTGAGGTCCTTAATCGCCTTCCGGAACACTTTCTTTTGATACCCTTGATAGGTTTCAGGCTTGATACCCTGCTCATTGCGGTCCACCTAGCCGTCGACTGTACCCACCTAGTGATTGTTCACGCGCTGGCAACCTAGTTTCCTTTATCTTAGTGACTTACACAGGTTACTGCGGGGGTATACCGTGGTATTTAGGGAAGACATCAGGCCACTCTTTGTAGGGTATACCCAGAGGGTTCTTCCATATTTGAGTTTCACTTGCACCGGTAAGTTTCTCTAGTGTTGGTTGTCGTAACTATTCTTCCAACTAGCTAGTGATCTCCTTGTCTTATCTCATAGGAACTTTTTCTAGTGTGTGTTGGTATTTTAAAGGATTATAGAAATACCTAGAGTGTATTTGATATTATCACACAGTGGAGGATCAGGAGATTCTTCGGTCACGAAGGCTTTTGGGCCTTCCATCGATTAATCTCAAGCCACTCTCGCCACCGCTAAGGCAAAAACTAGACCAGCAAGGGTCTTTTGAGGAAACCAGCATGCAGGAAACTGTGCCCGACTCATCTCCAAGAGGAGAACATTTGATTTTGGAGGAACCAACCATTTCCTACCTTGGAGAAGAATCTCTTGTTCCATATAAATCTCCGATCACTGATCTATCGACACCCATCGTCATACAGTTCCAACCTAACAAGTGTTAGGTAGTGTCACAAGCAGTAATGGAAACAAATGCTTCTACTTCTTTAGGGAATACACATATTTCCTCTACGATTTCACTATGGGGGGTGTTCCACCTCCTAACCCACCATCGTCAGTCCGAGCCACTATGATCTCAACTGCCTCTACCTTGGGAAATGATCTGATTCCATCTATGGAAGCAATCACTACAATGTTCACCTAGAGTATGACATGCCCTTCGTTCTCATACGAGATTCCTAGATTCAGTACAAGCACTGGACTTTCCTACTCCACTCTACAAAATTTAGGTCTCAGGGCAAGGAGATCTAATTCTCCTCTCCAAGGATCCATGAGGGGCACTTCATCTCCCTATAACTCTTTCCCTTATAGAGGGGGTCATATACCTCCTTCATCCCCTTCACTCGATGGTGCTCACCAGCATTCCGTCGAGTCGATTGTAAACTATAGTTTGTTTGGAGAAAGGATTCAAGGACTACCTTCTTACAACATGTCGGTTGGATCGACATTGTTCTCTTCATTCATCACGTTTGGTAACAACGCTTTGTCTTTAACTGTTGTATCGACCGAGGGAAACCCTGGTTATGGACAAAAACATCTTGTACAGGGTACTATTTCTGCACAAGGGGAAAACTTAGGAATTCCTTCCTCACAAGGACCTTGGAATCCATGGAAGGGATCAGTTCCCTTGTCAGGGATGCCGACTAGGGGCAACTCCTTCCATATCTAATTGAACCCCAGACAAGGCTCAACACCTATTCCCGTTGGATCGGCAGGGGGAAACCATTCCCAAAATCCTTGGAATGTGACACAAGCTCAACCCTTTACATCCTATTATGGGAGTCATCTGATGACGTCTCAACAAGTGAAAAAACTGTACGGTGGTCACAACCATTTTTATTACCAAAACCTTGGCTAGCAACCTAAATTTTCCTGGAAACCTGGTGCCAGCTAAACTCCAAGCTTATTTTTCCCTGGTTATAATCAACAACCCAAATTACCATTCCTGACAACTTTGCACTTTCCAGACTTGACAAGGTTATTGAATGACCCCATGTGCCATGATCTGCATTGTCCCCCTATGTTGACCAATTTTCCTTCAGACATTCCAAAGTTTGAGGCCAAGCCTAACAAAGATCCAGGTGATCATGTGACTAACTTCCATTTATGGTGCTCATCCAACTCACTGAAAGATGAATCTATCTAGTTGCGTTTTTTTCAACGCACTCTCATAGGGAGTGCTATGAAATGGTACATTGAGCTCGACTGCTCAAGATACTCTTCCTTCAATGAATTGGCAATGTATTTCTTAAACCATTTCCAATTACCTATGAGATACGATGCCGACACCGAATTAATGGCCAATGTTGAGAAGACAAAAGTGGACCATATCTCAGATCACATCCAAGAATGGAGATGTTGGAAGAGTTTGATAAAAGTGCCAGTCCCACCAACATTCCTTCTAGATTGGTTCCTTAAGTCTTTGGTACCTCAATTTTCTAAAGACATCACAACCTCAGGGGTCTTTTCAGAAGAAGCGATGATAATGAGAGCTCAACAACTAGAGCTGATTTACTCTCAGTCTGGTTTACTTTATGAAGTTTTTCCAGATGAACCAAGGTCGATACTTGACAAGACCAGACAGAGGTCTGGACCACATGCTGATGGTATTGTTGGTTCAGCGCAAACGAAGCTCGATGATCAGCTATCAAATCAATTGCATCAATTGTCGATATAGAAGACAACGGCCAACCAAAATATTGGTTCAGTTGTTCCCCCTACCCAAACATCATATGTACACAGTGTGAAATCGACAAACCCAAAGGCCACCCAACAACCTCACGAAAAGAAGAAACAACGAAAGAAGGGTAAGGGGGATAAGAAACCTTCCAATAATATTGGCGAGGGAAACACTGAAAATAATAAGTTGAATTACCTCTGTAATATTTGCAAGGAAGACCATATGACTCACCAGTGCGCTCGACTTGTAGTGGCCCAGAAGTTATTGGGACAGCAGCAACCTGTCGTGTTAACAAATCCATTTTTGCATGGGAAAAATTTATCTAAAGCCTCTTCAAGCGCGGAATGGGTTAGTTAGGGTCTCCCTCTATCTTCAAGTAATCCTGCATCTGCAAATGTGTATATGATGAAAGGTAGTGTTGACATAACAACTAGGACACGCGATTATAGAATGCTAGACACCTCTGAGAAGGGTAAAGAAGCTGAAAACCCACATATTCCTCTCCAGATTTAGAAGATGTTGGGCGAAACATTGACATGCATCCCCAAAGTTGTGTTTAAGAAAGCTTCCCACAACCCAAATGCAAGAGCCACCCAAAACTACTATGTGGTGGAGGATTTGTCAAAAAACCCTTGTGCAATGTCTTCTTTGGAAGTCCTCTAGAGTTTCCCTTCCCAGAGAAAGTATATGTTAGTTTCCTTAGGATCTGCTGAGACTTGTAATGTGGGAACGATCATGCTTGATATGACCAACTTAAAACCTCATCTTCTTTACCACGTGGCATTTCAGATAGTAGTGGCTTACACGACGAAAAATTTTACTAGGAACATTTTACACATGGTGGTGGATAAGGGTGCCTCGACATGCGTGATGTCTTTGGCATGTTGGAAGGCCATTGGCCAACCTATTTTTTCTTCGTCACCTACTCTTCTTACCACTTTCGACATTCGTTCATTCTAAAAACATGGAATCATCCCCTCTTTACTCATGCAGTTAGTGGGGAAGACCATGTGCATTGAGGTTGAAGTGGTTGATGCATCTCTCGAATACAATCTCTTGGTAGGAAGGATTTGGATCTATGCTATGCAAGAAGTCGTCACAACAGTTTTCTAGGTCTTGTTGTTTCCACACGAGGGTTGGATTGTGACCATTGATCAATTATCCTTCTCCTGTCTTGACCCTTCATCGGGGGTATCCACAGTCCTGATGATTGATAACCCTCAACTTGACATTGTCAACGTAGGGGTTGGTATGTTCCTACCTTTGATTGGTACTTCCAATTACCCACCTCCGATCGAAAATTTCCATTACATGTCGGTTGTCCCCGACCAGCCTAGGGACAAAATATTTAAAATCTCATCGTTTCACATGAATCACTTTAATGATCTATGGACTCTTCCTTCCCCATCAGCCACTATGGAAGGGACAGGGAACCATGCCATGGCCATGCCTTTTTCCATGACATAAATTATGTACTCTATAGTCTAGCAAGATTTCGTCGATCCCAATCCAACTCCCACACAGGAGTTATATCCAGTTCTCAAGCCTATATGGGCTCAAGGTTCCCTCGCTGATACTGATTCTTTAGACTTAGTGTTTCCCTCAAACGAGGTGATTATTGAGATGATGACTAGTCCGGACAGACCCTGGGATGATCTTCATCACAGATCTTACTTCCTCCCAGAGTTAAGAAGAATTGAAGCAGGTGAATTCAATCTGACTATGACTGGAGATAAGGATTTTCCTATTAATCCTTTGGCTACACACATTGTTTGCGCTGAAGGAAATATGGCAACCATTTCTCAAATGATACCTATCGATATCTCCATAACCCATGGCATCATGGATAATATCTTCATCGGAGCAGACTACTCCCCCGAGGAGAATCGAATCTACATAGATTTATTTAAAGAATTATGCAATGTGTTTGCATGGTCTTACGAGGAAATGCCAAGCATAGATCCAAGAATCGTTGAACATGAAATCACAACATATCATGATTCTAAGCTGGTCCAGCAGAAGATTCGTCCAATCAATCCTAGGAAAGAAGCAACTATTAACGTTGAAGCAGAGAAACTAATCCAAGCTAGTTTCATCTACCCCATCCAATTGACTCAATGGGTGTCAAATCCCATTCCAGTCAACAAAAAATAGTGTATGATTCACGTATGTATGGACTTCTGTGATTTGAACAAGGCTTGTCCAAAGGTTAATTTCCCCACGCCATTTATTGACCAGATAGTCGATGAATGCATAGGTTGCGAGGCCTTTTCTTTCATGGATGGATTTTCAGGATACAATCAGATACATATCAAGCTATAAGACCAACAAAAAACTGCTTTCATATGTCCGTGGGGCATATTCGCTTATTAGAATATGCCTTTTGGTCTGAAAAATGTTGGAGCTACATTTCAGTGGGCCATGTATTTTTCTTTCCATGATCTCAAGCACATAGTTGAGGCTTATCTTGATGATTTAGAATCATGATATTGCAAGACAGATGATCATCCCACACACCTCTGACTTATCTCTGAGCGATGTTTCTACTACCAGATCCGCTTGAATCCAAACAAATTTAGATTTTACATTACATTAGGTCGTCTGTTTGGTTTCATAGTTTCAACAACATGGATCATGGTCGATCCTCTAAAGGTTGAGGAGATAGTTCAGTTGCCTCCCCCATTCACAATCCCTCAACTTCAGATTCTACAGGGAAAAGATAACTTTTTACAACGTTTCATCACAAACTATGCCGATATCACAAAGGTTTTTATGCGTTTACTAAAGAAGGAAGTTCCTTTTCATTGGGACGAAGCCACTCAGCTCTCTTTTGAAGCATTTAAATGTGCCCTCACATTTATCCCTCTGCTTTGACCACCCAATTATAATAAATATTTCTTATTGTACTTGGTCATTGCAAAGTTGACCATCAGTATGGTATTGGTTCAGGAGGATGATTTTCTTTCAGAATATGTGATTATTACCTGAGTCGAGGCTTGGTTGGACCAGAACTCAATTATTCCCACATTGAAAAACTTGTGTTGGCAACAGTTCATCCTGTCCAATGGTTCCGTCATTAAATCTTCTTTTGCAAGACAACTTTCATTGTCGTTGTGAATCCATTTCAATACGTGTTGACATGATGTGTAATTGGCGGAAATATCATTAGATGGATAGTTATCCTCCAGGAATTCGACTTGGATTTTGTTTCAGTGAAGTCCAAAAAGTTGTTGGTCTTTTTGGAACTCATTTTGGAACTTCCATTCGAATCAAGTGATGTTATACCCAAAGATTTGCCTATCGAAGGAGACATGTTTTTGATCGCGTCTTCAAAGCCCTGGTACGGAGATATAATAGTCTATCTCCAGACTTTGAAGTTCCCTACCTCTACTTCGCATGATGAGCATCATCGTATATGCCATCAGGAAAAAAACTATCTCATACTCGAGGACACTCTATATCATCGAGGTGTAGATTACATCCTTCGTCAGTGTCTCACCCATGAAGAAGTGGAAATCGTGCTTAACGATTTCCACACTGGAGCATGTGGCAGTCATTTTTTTAGGTTGGAAACAACCCAAAAGATTCTACGAGCTGGTTACTTTTGTCCGACATTAATCAAATATTGTGTTGAATCAATCAAGAAGTTCCACTCATGTCAGATCTTCTTTCAGAAGATGAGGGCACACCTTGCTCCCATGTTTCCTGTCAACATAGTTGGTCCCTTCACCAAGTGGGGGATTGATTATGATACATGTAACCCTTCTTCCGCAAGGGGGACCGTTATATCATCGTAGCAATAGACTACTTCACAAAGTGGGTTGAAGCTATGCCAATGTTTAAAGATGATGGTGAGACCATGACTCTCTTTTTGTTTAACCAAATAATAGCAAGGTTCAACATCCCGAGAGAGATTATCACTGACCATGGAAGTCACTTTCATAACAAAATGATGTTCGAGTTAACATAAAATATTGGGTTGAGGAAAGAACATTCATCACCATACTACCCACAAGTGAATGGCCAGGTGGAAGCTGTGAATAAATCCCTTAATACTATCTTACAGTGAATGATCGATTTGGCCAGGTCAAATTGGCATTTGATGTTGTATTTGACATTATGAGCCTACTGAATATCTATTAATACTGCAACTGGTTTCTCACCTTTTCAACTCATTTATGGGCTAGAAGCAGTCTTGCCTATAAAGTTCCATATCCCCTCTCTAAAGTTGGTAGTGCATTTATTGCCAGACACTTCACCTCTTGAAGAGCGTTTATTATATCTTGAGTAGCTCAATGAGTAGCATCAGGATGTAGCCTTGGCTAACAAGGCTCACAAACAAAAATTCAAGTGTCAATATGATCGGTTCGTCTATCCTTGGATTTTATCTGAAGGCGACCTTGTCCTAGTCTATGACCAAGATAAGGACACGCTGGGACTAGGTAAGTTCAAACCCATGTGGTTTAGACCTTTCATCACGGAGGAGGTTCTAAATAAGGGTGCTTATCATCTGGTGGAATTTGAGGGAAATGATTTGGCAGAGGCTAGAAATGGGCTCTACCTCAAGAATCATTACTCATAGGTGGGTCGCCTTGGGTGACCTCTTGTAACATATGTATAGTCCTGTACATTCTCTTTTTAGTTTTCATCTTTTTGTTTGATGGATGTGTCATTTTTGATGTCATGTTTTTCACTGTTGCATATGTCAAGTGAATCAGAGGTCTTCGTTGGGTTCGTGGATGGTGCTAGCTAGCACACTCAGAGGATTGCTTCCGTAGCTTGGGTGATTTTCACACCTTAGGGCCAGTTGTTATCTTCAGGAGGTATCTGTTTAGGTGATTCCAAAAACAATGTCACTGAATACAATGCAGTTTTAGAGTTTATTCATGACACTTTGTTGCATGGTATCCCTCACCTCTAGGTCTACTTAGATGCTCAATTGGTTGTGTCTCAGTTAAATGGGGTTTACAGCGTTTATGATCCTACACTACGTCAACGGTTCCTTAGGGTTCTTCTCTTAGAACAAATTTTTGATTACATTATGTATATCCGTGTTCCTAGGAGATTGAATCAAATCATAGATACTCTAGATAATCATGTATTATATTGGCATACTACACACATGTAAGAAAAAGCACACACACACACACATGTAAATACATTTGTAAAATAGATGTAATCCATAAGACATAAAAAGATGAAAAAAAACCATATATATATCCAAACATATCACAGTACATGGGTGGGTGCAAGTGCCTCAAAAATATTTCTAGTCAGAGTCACAGGGCTTATGCCCTCAAAAATATACAAAAGGTGCTCTCGGCACGTAAGTAGTCTATCCTAGCTAAGGGTGGGGCTTGTTGGCCCTGCCGTAGTGAACAACAACGTTCACCAAATGCCAAAAGAGCTGGACCCAGGTCCACGACACCCCAACTACATGAGGTTGAATAGACAGTAGGAGATCCTCGATCTTTGCCATAGGGACTATATGAGTGAGCTCGATAAGGTTCCTCTCTACCCGTCTCAATACTCTCTCATCCTCTCTAGCTGGAGGCCCCCCTGCTGTTGTTGTTGGTCCAGCGACTCTAGTTGGTCTTGCCTCTAGTCAAGGATGCCCCCTAGTCCTCGAGAAGTCTCTTGGACACACTGGTCCCACATCTGTACATAACAGATATGTAAGTGTCAGATACTCTAGTATACAAAAAACATGATATATATATAAAGACATAAAAATTAAATAAATTTGAAAAGAAAACTTACCCATCTCTCCTCACTCTTCTCTAGGAGGTACTGGCATGTCAGGATCTCTAGAAAATTTGATCCCGACATAGGGATAGTCCTCTATTGTCAAAATCTACAGTGATCACCAGTCAAAAAAATTGTCATCAAAGGCCTCTCGATGGACCTCCCTCCCCCCTATCGCAACAATAGCATCTCCCATCTGCATAGTTTCAGGAGAGAGGTATTGTGCCTTCGTATAGTCTCTTGAGGACTAAATATGGGTACCCTCTCAAATAAAAAGGTGCACAAAAAGGTCCCAAAACCGAATTTATGGTGCTCCCATATTCGACACTCTATTAGTTGTCTCTTCATACAATCCAACATGGTGGTACTCCAGTCAAAAATATGTGCATTTAAGCACTGTAACGCACAATGCATGTGTGCCCGATAAGGCTGATGTAAAGTTGTGGATCTGGTAATCCACCCAATGAGTATAAATATCACTTTTAGTGATAGGTTGTTGATCTTATGAATAGGCACCTGAGAACCTACTTTCTCAGTATTAGCCTCGCAATGGAGTCCAATAAAATCCTCAATGTTGTGAGGCCTGGGGGGAGAAGTACACAAGTTGACTAGGTCCCCTCTCCTCGAGAGACTAGTCAGGAAGTAAATATCTTCAATCATTGGAATCAACAATTTCCCGTCGAGCATGAATTCCTCTGCGTCAGGATGCCAATAATCTATCAATGCATTTAGCAACCTGGGTTGTGCCCTCATAAACGGAAACTGGAAAAAATTTAACAACCCGCATTGTGACAAAAAAATGATAGTAGCAGGGTCCTTGGAGACCAAACAATCAATGTCCTCATGCTCCCTCTCTCTCCAATGCACATACATCCTGCAAAATGACAAGTGGATGGAGAGTTAACTCTTGTTTTTTTTTTTTTTACTTGTTTGAGGGTGTATGCGGGTTCTCTTGAGGACAGTCATGTGTGCATGCAGGTAAAGTATCCTCTTCGCACGTGTACACATAGATTGTGCTTGGATAGCCCGCGTACATGTAGGGACGACCTCTTTAAAGGTCAGTGCCCACCCAAAAACACAAAAATAAATACAAAAAAGGTAGAAGGAAATGCAAGAGAGTTTAGTGTGTACTTACTTGGTCTAAACAGAAGTTTGTTTCGTCCATTGAAGCTCCCGGAATCAACTACTTCGAAAAAGGGGTGTTTTTTGACTTTTGGTCAATTCTCATTTTACAATGGTGATAATGAGCTACCAACTTTCTACTTACAGACTTTTTGGCCCCTTTTTGTCATTTTTTGGACCCTTTTGTCATTTTTTCTAGCTTGAAAATTGTTTACTATGGTTCTTGAGTTTCTCGAGGGATGTTACAATAAGAGTTACTTTGGCTATTTGGGAATTTTTTTGAGAATTGGGTCATTTTTAAAGGTCTTTTGGTAAAAAATTGTTTTTTCAACTTTGTGCATGTAAGATAGGATTCTACCTCCACTTGTTGCACCTCGTTGTCTTTTTCACTTTGCCATAGGATCGATCCCACTGAATTCTGACACAGATCCCTCACTCCTTCTCTAGAAGTGTCGTAATTTAGTGGTAGAGCCTACCTTCACATGGATGCCCTAGGTAGATACTGGTTGCATTTTGGTGTCCATGCCGTCACTAATGAATATCGGATTGGGAGTCCTTATTAGTTTTTCTTGATTATGAGTTTGAGCCTCATTTGCATGATTCATTATCACTCTTGACCTCACCCTCGGGACTCCCAAAACACAACAGGTCTTCTTTTAATCCCTTTTCAGACCCTCTAAACATGAAAATATTATCGAGCGATCTTGTTTCCCTTCATGCTCACTAAACTGAAATTTGAAGGCACGTTTGTCCGGCGGTAGTTTACCCCTTTTTCATTCCATATGGTCAAAAGTATGAACAAAGGTATACTCTAGGAGCCTTTGTTCTCTAGAAGAGTACTCTCAGGTATAATTTTACCCCTTTTTCGGGCCTGAGAGACTAAATATATGAAAAAGGAACCCCCATGGAGTCCATAGTTAAGCTCTTTTCAGACTCCCTAAAATTGAAAATATGGTCGAGTGACCTTGTTTCTTCACACTCGTTAAATTGGTCCAGAAGAACATCCCTTACAGAGTCCATAGTTAAGCTCTTTTTAGACTCCTTAAATATGAAAATATTTTCGAGTGTCTTGTCTTTGTCACACTCATTAAAATGATTTTTAATAGACATTTGTTCGGTGCTAGTTTATCCCTTTTTCGAACTAACTAGACTACCTTTGAAAAAGGTACCCCAGTGGAGTCTTGTTTTACGTTTTATCAGACTCCCTAAAAATGCAAAACCGTCGAGCTTACCTTCTCTGGGCTCATTAAAATTACATCAAAGGATGTTATCATTATGTCTTATTAATCACATTTTCATTCCTGCATCTTTGGCCTAATGTCGACTCCATATTTATTTCAATTGAACCATCTAAAGCATGCCTTATATGCAAGCCTTGTAGCACTTTGCCTCTAAGTCTTGACAACTTGACCCCTGGAGGATTTTTCCTAAGTGTCCTTTTCCTGCATATGTCCCCTTTCTCTGAGCATCAATATGTTACTTGCGCTTGGAAATAATATGCCTATGACACTCGATCCTCCTTTGTAACGTAGAATTTTTTATTCTTTTTTAAGCTTCAAAACATTAGTGAAAAAGACAAAAAAAAATCAAATATACCCCAAAAAGAGGAAGGAAAAAGTATTTTCTTTTTGTTGGCAACACAATGAGTCGCCCTTGGACAAAGAACATCCTTTCGTTTGTTCTTCAATCCCTAGGATTCAATATGACCTTAGGAAGTTGTTCTCGCTACATAGAGTTGTGTCCTCCTCTGTTTGGTTACCCTTCCAAACATATTGAGAATTCGCTTTGCCTCCTCCATCGTGAACTTATGTCAATTCCATGCTACCTGAGTCTCATATTTTGTCGTGCTTTCGTCCAAGCGAATTTTTACTAAACTTGAGTCAACCCTTCTACAATTGTTCTCTTATCCTCATGCCCGACTAGCCCAAAATACCAATCAATTCCTTGTTCAAAATCAATGAAGTTCTCTGCACTGATCATCAATATCCTCTTGTCTGTTCCCGATGAGTCGTTGAAGGCCTCTAGGTAGTAAAGTTATACATTGATATTACACTCCTCCCTGAGTTTTGAATATTTTGAAGTTGTTTCTCGAGCTATGAAGACTTCATCTCTAGACATCAGGCATCATTGGCTTCTTGAAGATGGATACCATACATGTATATATTTTGATTTTGAGATGTAGATCCATTTTGTACTTCTCATGGCTACACTTTATATAGTTATATGACATGGATCTGTAGTGTATTTGATTGGAAGCCATGATTTTATTTCATCCTGAGCATGGTTATGCCTGCCTCGGTGAGACAAATTGTTATTTTTTCAGACGACACCTCCTGAACTCTGGTCCCTAGGGTTACTTGCGTCGTATAATGGTGAATATTTGTAATGTATTTCGGCCATCAGATGCTCTTCTTACCTAAAAAATTATAACCCTAAATTGCACCAGACATGCATACCTGGCATCATTCCATCTAACATTCTATCTTTTCCAATCCATCACTTAACAAGCTCTTCAAAAAACCATTAATTTGAATGTGTACATGTCGTACACCACTACTACCCGCGTACACTCACAAAATATCGTGAAAAGTGGAAAATTGCATAAGATACTAGTTTCTGTGTTGTTACTTAACCGTTTGACTTCCCATATCCAGTCACCCCAATTGTTACTATCCCTTTTGGCCTATAAAAGAAGGGGTTGGGGTACCATTGTAAGCAAAAGCACAAGAAAAAAGAAACTATGCCCATTTTATCAATCCTCCTTTGCGCCAATTGCAAATCCCTTGCCATTTCCCTAAGAGAGAACTGAAGAGGAGAAGAATAAGTGGAAGAATTTGGTGCATGGTGAAGAGGATCCCAGGACCAATTTCGAGGATCACTGTTGGTCTCATGTTGTAAGTGACTTTTTTTAAGATTAATATAAAGAAGTATTTTTTTCGTCCTACCAAATGACGTCTTAAACTTACATGATTTGTTTACATTTCTTGTTTATGATGTCTAACTCACTAATCCATATGTAGAATGAATTCTTCTAGTTTATTTTTTGTCTTTTGATGAATGCAGGTTAGACTTGGGAGGATATTTGCAGTTAGGAAACAACCAAGCGCAAAGGGATCGACACGGGACGTGGAGTTTAAGGTAGGCCTATTGGATCCCTCTCTCTTGTCTTTTATGTATGATTGTGGGGTAATGTTGGGATAGTGATTAAAAGTAGGAGACTTTATACAGTTAGCTTTGCCTACACTTTAGACCCTTTGTGTAGTCCGTAGAGGGGTTTTCCCACTATAACACTTATATTTTTTAGGATAGAAGCAAGTCATGTTGTGCTTTTATGGATTCTAGACATGTAGTTTCTCTGTTCTTGGTTTGGTGCCCCTTTTTTTTAAAAGCCTTTAACCTTCATCATTTAGGGACTTTGGTAATCCGAATATTTGGGGTTCGGGAGCTCTGAGTGAAAAGTATGAACATTTTCTAGATGGTCAAACTCTTAGAGTGACGTGGTGACTTCACGTCATATCATCCATGTGTCGTGAAAAGAGAGGGACATGTGTCACCTAGAAATGGAGCGGATGATGCAATCAAAGGGCCTGAGATGAGCACCACGTTCCATGATTGATGAGTGACACATGTCTTCGACACTTCGGTACTCCGGAGATCTGGAGAACTAGGTTTTCTCTACATCAAAATATTTTGGAGTGCTAATCTCGCGAAGTCACTAATCTGTGCTTACATTATACCTATTAACCTGAGATTAATACTTTAATCATTAAAGGATTTCAGGAGTTTGGAACTTTGAGAGACCTGTAATGCTGACTTGAAAAAGTCTCGAAGTAGTATGGGCCCAGAGTGACGTGTCTCAGAAGGAGAGTGACATGTGTCACTCAAAATTGAGAAGATGACATGGTCCAAGGTTCCTGAAATGAATTCCATGTGTCATGACTGATGGAATCCATGTGTCATGACTGATGTACTCCATGTGTCAGCATTGATGAGTTCTATGTGTCTTTGGAACTTCAGGAGTTTTGGATTTTGAAACATGAAAATATCCCGAAGTGATTTTCTCCCAGAGTGATGTGGCAGTGAACGCCCACTTCAACACTTCAGGGATCTAGAAATATGTGCTTGTTGTTAAACCTCATGCAATGCTGAAAACCATGAATGCACAAAAAAATTCAATCTGAGTGGTCTATTAGATCTCCCTCATTTCAATTTTAACATGTTTGTTCCCACAATCTGAGCCTAAAATGACTGTTTTGAATTCTGCATTTTTTTTCTCATGGTTGTTCCTTGTGCATAAAACATACTTGGTTGACCCGCTGTGAGCTCAATCAATGGAAAACATAATGACAATCATTTTGAACCAAATCAAGACATGTAATTATCTTTCAAGAAAAATAGAAAAAAAATGCACAAAGACTCAATCAAGAAAGAAATGATAAAAAACCAAGTCACTTATCAATGGGAAACCGACTTCACCAACTAGAAGAGGAAATTTTTTATGAAGGCATAGGGAAAAGAGAAAGGAGGGGCAGTGGTGCAGACCTAGGTTACAACATTGTCTCCAACTAGGGATAACACTTCCCTATCAGGTGCTAAGAACATCATATCAGTGCCTTTGAATTTAATAACTTTCTCCCACCTCCCTTTTCTTACCTCTATTCTTTCCACCAACCATGCATCTCTAAAAATTAACATTGAATCTAAACCCAGTGACTTTGTTGGGCTATGGAGTCTTTATTTTCACACAAATAACTAATCAAATGAAAAAATAAAAGGAAAAAATCTATGGTACAAGAGGGACCTATTATCACACAGTTTGTAGACACAAGAAAGGCTAAGGAGTAGTAGGTTAAACTGGTGAAACAAGAACCTTCCCCACCCAATGTCACCACAATGGGGAGGTTCTTTCTATTTAGGGTGGCTAGGCCCAGGGAAGACATCCCCAGTAACCTGGGGTTTTGAAAGGGAAAAGGATAATAATACAAAGAAAAATTCCCCCCCTCACATATTACCGCCAATCAAATAGTCCCAGCTAAACAACTAATAATAGAGTATAACCAAAGAAAAGAAAATCACCTGCTTGAGACAAAACAACAAGGAAACTAATACATGCAATCTTCATTACTACTTCATGAATCAATGACTATTTGATATCCAATATAAGTAGTTTAAAAAGTAAATATTGATGAAGTCAATGTTTGCAAAGACGACAATAATAAATATGTCACTTGTCAATAAATACAAGAATGATATAGCATTCAATGTAACAAATCAATACTCAATCCAATAAATGATCTTAACTACCATTTAATTTCTTATAAAATGAAA
>ML798707.1:276845-301160 GCA_009831015.1 Picea engelmannii | reverse complement strand
TAGAGATAAAAGGAATCAAATGCATATATTTAAAGGTTTCAATGATAAAAAGTGATACGTACCATGATACCTGGACCAATTACCTCATGAAGCAAGAACCTCTTCTGATACAAGACCAAGCTGACGGTGATGGATGCTGCTATTGCTGACAAGACAAAGATTATGGAAGAAGAAAAGGATGGGACCTCCAAGGCCATGCTCAGGTTAATCTTGATCTCTATACTCCATGTCTAGGACCTGTGGGCCTCGAGACATGATCTCCTAGTTATCCCTAAAAATCGAGGATAACAAAACCTTCCCTCATCCTTAAGAAAAATAATGTTTCAGGAAGTGCTCATTTACTGGGCCTCCGAAGATCTGTGCATCATCTAGAGTATGAAATATAAATGTGTTATTTTCTAGAACCTGAACCACCTTAAAAGGGCCAAAACAGAGGTTATCGAACTTACCGTGCTTGGACTTTTCATCCCTTCTGGAATCCCACCTCAAGACTAGGTCACCTTCTTGAAAGTTATCTTTCTTGGTTTTCTTGTCAAAGGTTGATTTGATCTTTCTATGGTATGCTTCAATCCTCTAATCCAATGATTCTCTCTTTTGTTAAAATTCTATAATCTGGAGATTCTCCTTTGGATTTCATTTGGCTCCTCGATCTCTTCATGTAATAATTTTAGGAATGGTATACCAAGATGGGTGGTAAAGACATCATATACGCTAGAGACAATATTAAATGGAAAGGTTCACAAAGAGTTCTTGGTGGTGATTTTTTCGACCCACAGAGCATATTTGAGTTTAGAGTCCCGGGATTTATTATTTTCAGTCAACAACTTCTTGATAATCCTGATGAGATTTTTGTTTGATGACTCTGCAAGACCATTCCCATGAAGATAATAAGGAGTGGAATGTATCAAGGAAATGTTATAACTACCACAGAATTCAATCATGGATTTGGACTTGAATTCTTTGGCATTGTTTGTTATAAGATTTCTAGGGAAGCTGAATCTGGAGAAAATATTGGTTTCCAGGAAATTCATAATCACCTTGTCAGTGACATTCCTTGTGGGTACGACCTCAATCCACTTGGTGAAATATTCAGTGGAAGTGAGAATCCACTTGTGCTTCCCACTAGAGGGTGGATTGATATCACCTATGAAGTATAACACCCATTGTTTAAATGGACCACTGGCATTGATAGGTTTTAGGGGTAGTGATAGTAACTTTTGTTTTCCTGTAAATTTCTGACATTCATTGCAATCCCTTATAGTAGTAAATATATTAGAGAAAAGGGTGGGCCAGTAGTACCCTGCTCTTAGGATCTTAAGATTTGTGGCCTTCCAATGATAATGTCATCCACATACTCCTCTATGCATTTCTATTGTGACTTGTTTGGCTTCATTTTCATCAAGGAATTTTAATAGGATGCCAACATGATCTCTCCAATACAAGTTTTGGTTTGAAATGAATAATGTGATGGCCTTCAATTTGAGAGACTTGGCCTTTGTCTTCTTCACATATGGTGGAAATTCAAGATGTTGCAGAAAATAAATGATGTTTCTATTCCAAGGTGAAGAGGAGTAATTTTCAAATACCTACATGATGTCTTGTCCAGGCTGTATGATGGGTGCACTTGAATTGGTGAAGATTTGATGCAATTCTAGCACCTTACAGTTTGATTCAGATAACAACTTGGAAAGTACGTTTCCCTTGATCAAACATATACCCTCAAGGCCTTGAGTGCTTTGACCAATGCATAAGCCTTTTTATAATATATCATACTTCATCTCAACATCTCGGATAGCTTTGCTAAAAAGGGCTATGGGATGTTTATGCCCTTCTCCATTTTTTTCCAATAGTATAGCAACAATGGTCTCCTCGGCAGGATTGACTTTAGGGGCTAAATTTCGCTCATGGGCCAATTTCCCATGGTTTTTCCCAAAAAAGGATTCGTTATTCTAAAAATGATTCGCCCAAATTCTATAGGATTAAATTATTTTACCTTAAAAATCGCCAAATTTTATACAATATATATAAAATCCTTAGAAATTTGAATATTTTTACAAAAATATTAGCAAACATTTTATATTTGGCATATGAAGAACTAGTAAGATTCACCAAGGTTTCTACATTTTAAAATAAATTTCCATCCTTAAAATCATCCCCACTCCTCGGAAGAGAAAGAGAAGATGAATAAAGCTTTGGCATAGTCAGGGTTGGCTAATACAGGGGCTTCAGATAAAGCATGTTTGATCCTTTGGAATGTTTATTTTTCCTCTAGTGACCATTTTATCACAACATATTTATTCAACATGTTAGTGACAGGCTTCAGGATTTCGGCGAAATTTGGCACAAAGGACCTTAGGAATTTTATCTTTCCAATGAAAGACTAGATAGCCTTTTTATTTCTGGGGATTTGATCTCTTGAATAGCATAAACTCGCTTCGGATCAATTTTTATACCTCTTGTTGATATGTTCTAGCCCAGGAGCCTTCCTTATGGCATGGAAGAGTGGGACATCCTAGGATTCATAGATATTATGTATCTCTTGCATTTCCGAAAAACCTGCTCCAAATGCTGCAAATGCTCATCGTCATACTTGGAGAAAATGGTGATATCATCCAAATATATAACCATAAATTTCTCCATTTCCCCCACGAAAGATATGTCCATGGCCCTCTGAAAAGTGGCCCTTGTGTTCATCATCCCAAAATGCATCTTTTTGTACATGAATGTTCCCCATGGGGTGGTGATTTTTTTTTTCTTTATCCTCTTCACACACCGCTATATGGTTATAACCCGAGTATCCATCTAACAAGGAAATAGTGTGGGCATCTACCACCCTCTATAAAATATGATCCATATTGGGGAGGGGGTAATTTTCCTTTAGAGAACACTTGTTGAGATTTTGGAAATCAACACACAAGCGTATCTCCCCATTTTTCTTTCTCATAGGTACCAAGTTGGCCACCTAGTTTGAGTACCTCAATGGTACAATAATTCTTGCATCCAACATTTGTTTCATCTCTTTCTCGATTATGGAAATCAGCATGGGATTAAATTTTCAAATCTTCTGTCTGAATGGCTTGGATTCAACATTTAGAGGGATCTTGTGCTGGATGATGTCAATGCCAAATGTCTTTAAGTCTTCATATGTCCATGAAAAAGTATCAGAAAACATTTTAATGAGACTAACATACATGTCCTTTTGTTCCACAACTAATTCTTTGGACAACATGATGATCTTGGGATTCTCAGTGGTCCCAATATTGCAATATGTTATCTCTGCTTCTTGATTCTTCATGGTAGCTTCTTTGGAGACATGATTACTACCAGAAAACCTTTCTAGTGGCACTAGTCCTCTTGGAATGTGATTTGTTTTAAGCTCCACAATATCATGACCAGCTATTGTCTTTAGTAGATGAGATGTTTGTTGATTTTCTAAATTATTATTTTCACCTTCTTGGATTTCTTGGTTGATAGATATCTTGGAGAATTCATCAATGAGGCTTATAAATCTCTGCAGCTCTAGATCATCACTAAAGACTTGTCAGTGATTTATGTTGTCTGGTATGGCTATTCTATATCTGATTTCCACCTGATATTTAATGTTTGGAACAATGGGAGATCTAAAAATGTTGATAGCTAAGAAAAGAGAATTTGCCTTCTGATTCTCTTCCCTGGGGACAAAGGATATGTTAAATTCTAGAAACAAATTATCGATCAGGTCCCATACCTCTTTTTTGTATTGCTTGAGCCTCTGATGTTTAGCTTGATATATTCTCTTGACTTGGTTGATGATTAACTCAGAATCACCAAAAACTGCTAAACAACCAATGGCTATATCTTTGGTAGCCCTCAATCTCAACACCAAATCTTCATATTCATCTATATTATTATTAGTTTAAAACTCCAACTTATAAGAGAGTGTTATTACTTCTTGTGAAGGGGAAATGAGGAGTATACCTGCCCCAAATCATTCCTTTGATGAATATCCATCGAAATACATCTTCCATACTTTGTTTTGTTGATTTGTCAGTGGCTGATATTTGCGTTGGATAACTGATATTTCAAGTTCATCATCATTTAAATGAAAAAATGATGAGATGATCTCACCTTCAACAACATAAATTGGGTGATTTCTTGGGTTCTGATGGTCACTGACGATATAGGATAATATTACCTCTATGTATAGCTTCCAATGTTTCCTCCAAACACATGGATGGTGGCATAAGTGAGGTCCATTTTTAATGATCCTCCAACCTTCTTAGCCCAAGTTCCAGAGAAGAGCATACCAAACTTTGGGGGAATTTCAAACACAACAATTTCCATCACTACACTCTTCATTCGTAATTGTGCCAAAGAAACCACCATATCTTTTATCAGTCCCAAACATTTTACTTTCTTGGAATCAAAGGAGTACATGTATTGGTAGGGTCTAGTGATATCCAGACCTAGTTCTTCCATAACAACCTCAGGCATAACACTGTGAGAGGCTATTGAGTCCATAAGAATGTTATGCAATATCTTATCATGGAAATTTAAAGATATATAGAATGGTAGGGAAGCATCAAAGACATATTCAATGTGTGGACCCACAGTAATGGTTGGGTTATCATCCTGCAAACTAATTACATCATAAGATACAATAGGATTATTTGGATGTAGAAATTTCATGATGGATTTCTTGTAAATTTCATTCTTCATCAATTATGTCAAAGGCACAAGGATCTTGATCCTTCTCAACTCATGCCTGAGGCTGGTGTCCTGTCAACTTACTTTATTTTAGGGACTGTAGGATTAGATGAGGGAATTTTTTGAGCTTTAGATGACATACCTTTACTTGGATTTGTCTTGGGAGGAACTTCAACCTGTTTGTTTTGACCAGAGGTAGTGGCTTTGGGAGCCCCTTCTCTAGGCCTCAAATCATATTTTTGGGGGGGTTAACTTTGAATAACTCCCTCTTCCCCTATATGATCATCAAACTAATTTGAGAGTTGTGCTAACTCATATTGTTGTTGCATTAAGTGACTAGTATAAAAATATGTTTCATTGAAAAGTACAACAACAATACCATCTAAAACATCGTTGTATACATATATCCCCTCGATCTGATTGTCTTGTAAAGGAGGTTATACCCTTTGATCATCACCATTCCTCCCTTCTCTATGCATTATCTGAGGGGCGTCATTAGGCCTTCTGAACTGGTTTGGATTTCTATTTCTAGCCTCTTGAAAAGATCTATTTGGCTCTTTATATTCCCATTTCAACTTAGTTATTTCAGATGTTAAATCCTTCAAAGTTTTGGTCATTTAATCAAGTTTTGGATCAGACGTGGCTGGGATAGAGGAGGCAGGGAAATATTCTCTCTGTTTCTTCTTATCTTTATCAGATCTATTCTTTAACCTATCTGATGTGAAGATATTGGATTCAACCTCAATGGTTGCTTCCTACATGGACAACAAGGTGGTTGATTTTATCTCCCTCAATATAAGGGAGAAATATGAATCAAATGCATTGGAATAAGTGATCTTGGAAGAGGATTCAGTTGGTTTTATATCATCTGACATTCTACCATACATCTTATTGAATCTCTTGGTGAAGTCTAAAATAGATTCACCATTCTTTCTCTTTAGATCCCCAAACTCAGTGATGTAGTAGATATAATCTCTCCTATCTCTCCACTACTTTAAGAAAGGTTCATATAATGCCTCAATATCCGCGACTAGGGATGGAGGAAGACCCTAGAACCATTTCCTTACTTCCCCACCCAGACTCTGCACAAACAACCTCATCCACACATTTGCATAGTCAATGTTAAAGTTGTATACAAAGATGTAGAAGGCTACCAGATGTTCCTCAGCAGTGAAATCACCTTCCCCATTATACATTGGTAATTATTTCATGTAATATGTGGCTGGGAGTGCTTGCAATCCTACAGGAAGAACAAGGGGTGCATATCTCACAGCAATTATGAAATCCATCCTGTTAGCAACCATGGCTTGGGCAATAGGAATCTAAATATTTATGAGAGCTACAAGGGTGGATGTTGGACTGAATGATGAAGTATATTCAGGAGTTAAATATCTCTGTGGTTCCTTGGAATTGTGATTATTAGGTCTAGAAAATTCAATATGCTTGTGATGATGAAGAGAAGTAGACTCTTTCGGCACAGCTTTACCCTTGAGGGGGGAGGTAAATCTCTGAGTGGATTTTCTTAGATGCCTTTCTGGCTTGGAAAGTATTGTGTCCTTCTCGGAGTTAGGATGAGCCTCGGTGTCTTTGATGTGTTCATATTTGGATCCTTTTAGTCCTTTTCTAGGCACCAATATTTTTTTTGTAAATTCTACTCAGTGGAGTCGCGAGGTGAAAGATGACATTTTGTCTGTGTCTGATATTTGTTCACTATCAAAGGTCAAAACTATTCAATTTAATTCTCCTAAGGAAATATATTTCATTACACCATTCCCTGGTAGCGGCGCCAGAATATGTTGGTCCTAAAGTATGCACCTGACTGCTTAAGGGAAAGTTTAGGCCACCTCAAGTTTAGAATGGTTGGCTTTAAATTTTGTTGGTTAGTTAGAGGGTTGGTCTTACCAAGACAAGAGCATGGATCGGTTGGAAAAATGATAAGGATGAGGGTCCTCCTTGGATGGTGGCACACTAGTGACAAACAAGTGAAATAATAGAGGTAAAAAACAAAGGGAAGCAACAAATGACTCAATGAATAATCTGATGGAATAAGTTTAATACTTAAATATCATTTCAAGACATTAAACATGTATTAGAAGAAAATTACTCCCACATGTTGCAATAAAAACAAATCTTCATCAAAGCATAACTTTCATCATAGGTTGCATATTAATAAAGACAATTTATATAGTAGTTGAAGGAAAAGAAATGTACTTCGCACAAATAAAAAATGTATTCAAGATAAGAAACACATACGAATTTGGACACAAACACACTGTCATCAATAGTATCTTCACCAGCTAGAAATATTTAGTCCATGTGAAAAATGGGTCCAACCAGTTGTTGTATTGATCTCTTTTCCCAAAACAACGCAACCCTCAAAACATACAAAAACTGAATATTTATCAGAAATGTAGAGGCCCTCGACCAATGTGGAACTGCAGCTTAGCTCTACACCTCGACTATAAAACAACTTATTAACTTAACTAAAACACACTATTGGAGTATGTTAATGAATACTTCAAAATTGACTTAATAAAAAGGAGTGGTTCTTATCACACACAGAAGACCACTTATTATTCCTTAAACTAAAAGAGTCTTAATCTAAACAATTGAAAACCTCTACTAGCAATGAAAATGGATTGATGCATGCATTGGAGCGAACTGAAATTTGACAAAAATGAGAAAGAGTGAGAGAATTGATTTATGTATCGATCATGGCATGAAGATAATTTTTGGATACCATTGGAGACAACTGGAAGAGTGTCCATGTCTTCCCCCCACTTATCTTTTTTACGATAGAAGAAAGTTGTGTTGCACTTTTCTATATTTTGGACATGTAGTTCCTCTATTCCTAGTTTGGCACCCATTTTTTTTTAAACCTTTAACCTTCATCATTTAGGGACTTCAGAAATATGGCTCTTCAGGGTTCAGGATATTCTAAGTGAAAAGTATGAACATTTCCCGGATGTCGAACTCTGAGAGTGACGTGTTGACCTGATGTCATATCGTTGATGTGTCAAGAAAAGAGAGGGAAGTGTGTCACCTGGAAATGATGTGGATGATGCAATCAAAGGGCCTAATATGAGTGTCACGTGTGATGATTTATGAGTGCCAAATGTATTTAACACTTCGGTACTCCGGATCTCTGAAGAATTGGGTTTTCTCTTCATCTAAATATTCTACAGTGTTAATCTCGTGAAGTCATTAATATGTTCTTATATTAGACTTATTAACCCGAGATTAATACTTTAATCATTAAAGTATTTCGGGAGTTCAGAACTTCAAGAGACCTGTAATGTTGAGTTGAAAAAATCTTGGAGTAGTACGGGCGCAAAGTGACATGTCTCAAAAGGAGAGTGACATGTGTCACTCAAAATTGAGTAGATGACATGGTCTAACTTGCCTGAAATTAATGCCATGTGTCATGACTGATGGACGCGACGTGTCAACATCGATGAGTGCTACATGTCTCTAGCACTTCGGGGCTCTGGAACTCCGGAAATTCGGGAGTTTTGGATTTTGAAACATGAAAATGTCCAGGAGTGAATTTCTCCCAGAGTGATGTGGCAGTGAGGACCCACTCCAACACTTCGGGGCTCCGAAAATATGTTATTTTCGTTAAACCACTCGCGATGTTGAAAACCTTAAATTCACGAAAACCGACGATTTGAATAGCCTATTGGATCTCCCTCATTGCAATTTTAACCTATTTGTTCCCACCATCTGAGCCCAAAATGACTGCTTTTGAATGATGCATTTTTTTGTTCATGGTTTTTCCCTATGCATACAACATACTTGGTTGACCCACTATGATCTCAATCAATGGAAAATATGATGACAAGAATTCTAAACCAAATCATGACATGTAATTATCTTTCAAGAAAAATAGAAACAAAGTGCTCGAAGACTCAATCAAGAAAGAAATGATAAAAAAACAAGTCACTTAACAATGGGAAACCAACTTCACCAACCAAAAGAGGAAACATTTGATGAAGGCATAGGGAAAAGAGAAAGGAGGGGAAGTGGTGTAGACCTAGGTTACAACATCAAGAATGGAACTGGTCCTTTTCTTTCAGCCCACCTAGATTTTCATTGTCTACTACACACCTACAAACAATATTTACACATATTTTTAGTACTATGTCGTCTCCTCCTTTTCCTATTGTATAAAGAAAAAAATAAATCTCTAATACCATATGATGGTATTAGAAAAAATCTTATCTGATTTTTGATACCATATGATGCTTACCCCCACCTTCACTTGGGGCTCGTGTGACCTCCTAGTCTAGGATCATTCACATAGGAGATGAATTAGCTCTCAGATCCCTGCTAGATCCTATCTTAATGTTCACAGGTCCTTAATTTACTTGTGCAATTCCCACAAAGACCCGTGGGGGATTTCTTTAATCCCCCTTTTCCTTTATTATCAAATTAAGGTGCTAGCCCCTTTTCTCTAGAAAAAATCACATATGAACATGAGCTCGAACCAGACTCCTAATAAAACATTCTACTTCGATGCCCCGTAGCTTCGAACTCCAATAGTTTTTCCGTCAACACCTTCCAAAACCTCTAAATGCCAAATTGGTGAATTCCTGAACCTCCCCTGAGATTGATGGTCTACATTTTGCACCAAAACCCACAGCTCACAATAACTTTGGGGCTCTAAGATTCAAGAGATTTCCCTGCTCCAACACACAATTCCCACAAATTCATGAAACCCAAAATTATATATCAGACGACTGAATTTTTTCATGGATCAATGATCCATGCTTACTCTAGACTCTGGGATTTGGTAGTTATCATAGCTTAAACCACGCTTCCTCCTGAATCATTGAATTCTAAACTGGTGGTCTACAATGATTTAATCCCCTTATTCCTTCAACATCCAATGGAAATGATTGACTTCAAAACTCTGGGCTTCAGGGTTCCTTTCTCCTTATCGCTACTAATCCCCCAAACAATTGAATGTTGAAATCATGAAGGGTGAGGATCTATGGTCCATGTGACCCTGATGATTGATGGTCAAGATGGACTTTGGCTTTCAGGCCTTCGACTATTTTTGTCCCAGAACAATTTACACCCAAATTCCTCTAGTGTCTCAAATATTCGAACCCCTGCGATCTGTCGACATGTACACCCGATGCCAACAGTCAGGATATACTCTGGGATTTGGATATTTGGGATTTTTTCATCCTCTTGAAACAATGGTCAAGTTCTCTTAGACTGCCATTTTTTTGAACTGTCGAATCTTCGAACTATGAGATCAATGACTCACGATCCTTGCATTGAGATTCGATGGATTGGATATGTCCTAAATTGTTTCTTTCTTCTCCTCCTATCTGGGGTTGATCCAACGACCCAGATCAAATGTTGTAGCCAATACAACAGTTGTTAAGGCTCCCTCCTCCTCTATTGTTGTTCTTCTTTCCTTCCAACAAAGTATTTCTCAAATTCTCAAAGGCTTGGCCTTTGAATCTTCTTCTACAGGACTGAATGCTTGGCCTATACTTGTGTTTCAAAAAATGATACTCCTCTTGATCTTTGTTCAACACTTCGGATGAAGTGTGGGCACACTCCTTGTGCTTCTCTCCTATGATATTCTTCAACACTTAACGAGTTTTCAATCACATGTACTCTTTTCACTATCTCTGTACGAAATCAGACTACCTCTCATGGGATTTTAACCTATAAATGGTTTGGCCTCCACACTCCTTGCATTGGCACTATGCACACTGGAACTATCTCTCCTCAACTTGTAATTGCTCTAAATTCATATGGTATTGAATCTTTGTTCCTTAAACAACTCCTTGTACCCTCCTATTATCCACACTCTTCCTCTTGAGATTTCAACTCTTCAGTTTCAAAGGGTTCAATCCCTTTGTTCTCTTCAGATGACCTCTTGTGCCCTCCTAGCACTCTACGCTCTTTCTTCTGAGATTTCAAACACTATCATAGTGTTCCTTCAACAACCTTCTGGTTATATGTGCTCTTCCTCCTAATATTTACTAACACTCTAGCAGTAGGTTGGATTTGTGCACTCTTTGAACTCTCCTCCTAAGTCTTGAACTTTTCAGATTCACTTGCGCACCCCTTGCGCTTACTCTATAGTCTATAACTTTAGAAAGTACTTTCCTTCTACACTCCTTGCATAGTCTCTATGCAAACTCGCACTATCTCTCCTCTTAGCTCTATGACCTATTTTGGTGTGCCCACATGGAATGCTCTTTCTGAACTCTTGAATGACTTCTTGCACACACCTTGCGCTAGATTTTTAGAATTTTTCCAAAACTCTAACGTGCACTCCTTGCACTAGCCTTAAGAGCCTAGAACATTGACAAACTCACATAGATAGATAAGTCTATCTATTTATACAAAAGAAACATACATGAACTAATATCATTCATAAATATACACAATAAACACATTCATAAAAAACATTCATTCACACATAACACACATACATAAACTCATATGCATGGAAATATACCTTTGTATTAAAAGTGAATGTTATTTACAATGTTTACAAGAATGGACTCAAACAGAGTCTCAACAATTTCTCTCCTCTCCTCTCCTCTCTTCTCTATCTCATTCACTTACATATTCTTGTCTTCCTAATGAAATATCGATACAATTGATCTTTTTACATAAGAGGGGCTTCTCGAGCCTTCCTCCACCTACTTACATTAATATTACAATTAATTTACATCTAGATTGAATAAGATCTAGATATATCTACATGTCATCCATTAAAGGTGACTTTACATGCAACAAATTGTACAAATACAATGACTCATCCTTCCTCGAGCCTTACACTATTAAATTACATTAAATTTGATATTTCAACTTAAAAATGAGAAAGATGGTGCTTCTCTCTCCTTAGGATCTTCTCCCTCCTAGTGTGCTATTGTGTTGGCTGCTGACACGCTGTTTAATTGGAGCAATTCTCCTTCATCACTTCTTCTCATGTAATGAATATGGTAACAAAATTTTGGATTGCAAACATTGTTCAAGTAAAGATATTGGAAGGTTCCATAAAACCCAAAGTTGTTGGAGATGTAATTAAGTGGGACATATTTCTTCTCATTGTCACACCATGAGATGTTATAGCTACAGTGGGTTTGGCCAAAAAGCTCAAGATTGTTGGAATTCAAGGAGACAATAAATGAGGAGTGATTCATATAGCATGAAAATAAGATCATATGTAACTTGGAAGTACGACAATGTTGACAGGATGGAAGCTCAAAGTATAAGTACATAGAAACCTAGACACTTTCAGAAGTGGATGAAGAAGAATGAACAGTCATTATAGAATATAAGCTATGAGGAAATCTCAATCCTTACATAGTTTGAAGCATATGTGGTCGCTTGTGGGAACAATCGCGTATATACATGATTTGTCTGAATAAAATTCACATACATACACGATCTGTATGCGGTGAGGTCACATACATGTGGTAAAAGCCTAAAAAAGAGGGGTGTATAGATGAGTTGCAACATGGTTTGATTTTGTAACTTTGTTTATGCAAGGCCTGAGATGGTTTGTCTTGGGTTTCATTTCTCTATGTGAGTTTGATGAATGTATGGTGACAATATGTGTTTTAGTGTTGGAGCATATGCTTTATGCCTATCTTGGATGCATGGTACTAACCCTAGAGTGTGGATTGAGGCATTTCTGTTAAGATACGTTTTTTTTTATGTCGAGTGATTTCTCAGTGATATGACACATTTTTTATGAGATATATCATGATGATATAATGATAGCTAAAGATATATCATTTATCTATTGAGGGATACTCTTGGTACATGTTTATAAGTACTATTGGCTTCTTAATGCTTGATGTAGTGAATGGTTTTGAGGCAGATATGTAATAGTACACAGTTGGTACATATGTTAGCTCCATTAACATATCTTGTGATGCATTGTTAGAGGAATACCTTGATGCATGTATTTAGCATATGGTTGAGCTACATATTTTGATGCAGGAGCATCCCTCACGACAAGCAAAACCAACGTGGAAGCAGAAGACAACTGGAAGACGTCTGGCACAAGTTTTTGAATTTTTAAAATTTTCCCTTGAAGCTGATGCGCTAAATATAAATGAGATCATTTAATTTAGGCGCCTTGGTAAGAATTTAATCAGATCTCGAGCCATACGCTCTCGTCTAAGATAGACAGAGGCATTTATAGTAGTAGTTGTAGGTAGATAGAATTGAATTCTTAGATTAGACAGTTTTTAGAGTCCAGGAGGGAAAACCAGATATAGACGCCCTCATTTGTATCATTGTAACATTAAGAAATAGGAGTTAGAAGAATATAGAGCATAGGAGAATAACAGAGAGCTGTAGAAGAACACCCATGTATAGATCTTGAATTAATAGAAGAAGTTGATTCGGATTCATGGTTGTTGTGTTATTCTCGGTGTATATGTGTTAAATGCTTTGCTTATGAACATTTCTTCCTGTTAGGCATTGTTGTTATGTTGTGTGTATGAATTCATGTGTTAATATAGAAGTCTGAGAGAAGGAGAGTGAGGTTCAACTGTTTCTCTAGCTGAGCTAGGAGATTTCTGCAAGGTGTGCAGTCAAAATTCATCCGCAAGGAGTGCGTTGATGAAGGCTCAGTAGTCTAACTTTTGTTCTCATTCACCCAGAAGTGGATTTGGGTTTTTGAAGCCATGCAAGGAGTGCGTGGGCTGAAGAAGAAGAAATCTCAGTTGGGAATCTGAGAAGAAAGGAGATTGAAAACTGCTACTGCAGGAAGTGCGCAGAGTCAGAAGGATTCAACACTTGGGAAGTTGTTGAGTGTTGAGCGCAAGGAGTGCGCGTAAGTTCCTATGGAAGAGTCAGAGTCAAAAACCTCAGGAGGAACAAGGCCTTTGAAATTATCGGAGACTGCCCAGGAGATGTATGTGCCAAGGAATCCTTAAGAAGGGAGGAGAGGAATCGACGATCAGGATTCGCAGAGAAGATTGGCGAAATCCCGTCAGCCGTTAGATATCGGGAAGTTGTGCAGGGTTTAAGCCCGAAGGAGCAGAGGAAGAACCGAAGGAGACATCGAGATATTGGTGTCATCGGGTCTTCATAGGGAAAGAATCGGAGACCTTGTGGTTCTTGAAATCCCGAGGAAGGATCTCAGCCATTAATCTTGGCAGGACACGTGTCAAGGAACCAGGGAGTCATCAGGGTTCAGCTCATCAGAATATCGGGGTTTCTAGAGTTGTAGAACTCTCACATGTAGGAATTGTGATCTGCGATTTCTCAACAGGATCAGAGTCGTTGATCTCAGCAGGGACATGTGGCGAGAGATCCCGGAGAGTCGGAGTTTGGGATATCGGGTTTTCAGGAGTCGTGAAACACTTGCAAATTGAAATCGCGATCCGTGATTTCCCGACACGGTCGGAGCTGTTGATTTGGGGAACACATGTCCAAGGATCCGAAGGAGTCGGGGTTTGGCATTTTGGGGTTTCTGCATACAACGGAATCGTTGCACTAGAAATCGCGATTTCGCAATACCCGATAAGGCGACAAGGAATCGGTGACGTGGAGGAGAGAGAGCTCACACGTGCATCGGGGATCAGCATTTCAGGATTCTCGGTGACGAGAAAATCATGGTAGGAAGAGTCATGAAACTCTGAAACGCGATAACCACACAGTCACAGTGTTGAGTGGAGAACAGGTGTCAACATATCGAAGTTCGGGTATTTGAAAGTCCCGTGCACATTGACAACGAGAATTGAGATATCCCAATACGAGATTTCCTGATGGGATTAAGGATCGTAGTGGAGGAAAGGTGTTGGAATACCAAACCCTCGCAGGGAGTCAATGCCACAAGGTGTCAGGGTCGGAGAATTGGAGATTCTGAGGATGCGAGGTCGATACACTTTGTTTCCGAGAAATCCAAAGCCCCGATACAACGAGTATTGTGGTCACATGGACCGGGAGGCCTAGAAGATAGTGCCATCATAGATAGGGAATCAGAGAATCAAGGAGGCAAGTTCCCACAACATCGTAGGTGTCTATTTCTTGATAGCTGAGAGTCCCGATAAGGTGGGATAAAGTCCACGTTGACCGAGACATCGAGAGTCGAGGATCCATGAGGGGAATTCCTCAATAAGAGCAAGGAAAGAATTGGCGTTGAACCACATTGGGTTTCGGAGATTTGAAAGACCCGGATCCGTGTCTGTAGGACTCGTGATCCCGCAAGGTCCGATTTCCCGATTTCGCATAGGGAGATAAAAAGGGAAATTTCTATGGGTGTTAAAGTCCCGATAAGTGAATGAATAACTTTCAGTTCTTTGGGCCAAGAGAGGAGAAGGTCCTGTGGGAGAGGACATGCCCTGGGCAGCGTGTTTGCGTCATATTTGGACATGTAGTTGATGCCTTGATGAGGTGGTTATGTTTTACATTGACAAGTCATAGCTTTATCTATAGTTGATGCATGATTGGAACATACTTGGATATTTTTTAGAAACACTTGCTAGCAATATCATTAATAAATGAGTTATCGTTGATATGGGATTTATGTATCTTGATTATGCTACATCTTGTTGAGGTTTGGTGCATGTTTGATGCACTTGTAGATGGTATATTATTGTGGGTGATAGTACTTGATTAAAGTACAACATTGGTATTACTGGTTTAGCATATCCTTTGGTACATGATGTATGGGATGATATCGTTGAGACACTTGTTATGGTGCTTGGTTGATACATTGATTAATGCTTGATGGTTGAGATACATTTCTTGACACATAGTTTGTGCCACTTGGTTCATGGTAGAAGCATACCATGAGTGATATAACACTTGTTTGAGGCACATGGTGTAATATCCCAAGGTCAAGCCCTAGTTGTAATTATGAATGTAACATGTTTTGTAGGCTGGTGAGCCAAGTATTTATAAACTGGTAGGATTATGTGTTGATTAGGTTGGGATCCTAGATGTTAAAGTCCAGATACCTATTTTGTACATGTAAATATGCATATTAGTAATATAACAACATCGTTGCGTGTAGACCGATCACGAAGAAAGAGTATGGGGGACTTAACTCCACTAGGTTGGCCAAGGGAGGAGGCTAAGAGATTGAGTAAAAAGGGCTAAGTTTAAGAGCCTAATAAAATAATATATTATTATTCTAAAAAAATGTTTTAAAGAGGATATTAATTTATCCTAAGTTCCTTTAGGGATAGGAATGAGTTCCAAGTGGGGGGAACATGCTCCTGGAGAGCCAAGTGTCATCCAAAACACATGTGGATTTATGGGGGGCATTCTCACCATTCTGACTATTCTGAGGATTCTCACCATGTTTTCCATCTGTTACCCAATTGACCAGCACACCCAGCAAGCACACAATAACCATGGAATGCCATTGTGGAATTCCTGAAACACCCTGACCCTATACAACAAGACCAAATTAATATGATTGATGTATCTGTACCTTGTGGGTTGTCTTTGTATTGTCCTGTCAGTACCGTTCCCCATGTCCAGTTTTTGTTGCTTCCATCACCATGCTCATGTGTTGAGGAGAGGGAGTGAAGAAGCAAGTTGTCAGGCCCAAGGATAGAAGAAGCAAGTTGTCAGGACTATGAGCAACTCTCTCTAGGTGAGAGAGTGTGATAAGGAAGTGAGTTATCCTAGAGGGAATCTAGTAGAATATAAAAAGCTTTGATAATTCTTGATCTAGCCTATTGTTGAAGCCCCCAAAAGGGAGGTGCAATAGTCAATGGACTATGTGACAATGAAGGTGTACACTCCTCAAGTGGGACATGCATGTGAGGAATGGGAGTCCATGAGTTGTGGGCGTAAGTGGCTCCTTGGAGGAAATCCTTTTTTTGTACTATGCAACTTCTTGTTATCCCTGCCTAGACTAGGAATCCCTTTCTCGGTGGAGTTTAGTCCTAGCTCGAGAGTGACCCACTGCTGAGAGTGATGAGTAGTGTGGTCTAAGGCTGGGAGGTTTGTGGAAGTTTTTCACGTAGTTGGTGTACTCCAATTAAGAGATAAGTATAATTTATGTGCTTAATGGTTAAATAATTTATTTTAGTGCATGTATGTGATTTATTGTAATAATATCACGTGTTTTGTTACATGTATGTTTTCATGTTATCTCTATTTATTGTTGTTAAGTTTATATGTGACTATTTCTGAAAAAGATGTTTACTCAGTGAAGATACCTGACCTATTGGTGGCTAGGGACATTACAAGTTGGTATCAGAGTTTTATCTGGAGTAACATGGCCCGACTTGGATGGTTGGGGATGTTACAAGTTGGTATCAGAGCCATGGTTTCAACACTAATCCTGGATGGGCCATTTTAGTGGACGTTGAAGAAAAGGTTTTAGAGTGAATTTTTATAGAGAGGAGCAAAATTCGATGTTTAGATCATTCCTGAGTGTCAGTAAGGAACCGTGTGAACACTAGGACTGTGTTCAGAAGATCAAGAAGTATAGTGGTTCAATAAGACATAAAGAGAAAGGATACCACCGCAACGATGGTATTGGGCCACAAAGTTTATAATTTGGACCATAGGATCTATTCAGGAGAAGGAAGAACCTTCAAAATTATCAGATATGGGAAAAGGAGCATGGTGGTTAAGCACCGAAGTCCTTCAATACTTTTACACTACAGTTGTTTGAGGTTACTTTTCATAAAAAGGGATAAAAAGTGTTGAAGCTATGAAGTTCCGGAAGGGATCTGCACCATAGATCCAGGGAAATGTTCTTGACCATTGGATCAAATGAAGACAGATCAAAGCCATTAGATCGATTCAAGAGAAAGAGGCAAGGCATAGTGGTGAAGAAAAAATCTCACACATAAGATATGCGCACAAGTGATTGTGAGTCGTATATCTCATAACAGTACGAAAGTTTGACACTTCGGGAGAAATGGAGTGTGCCAGAGTGAAAACTCCTGAAGTCCCGAAGTCCAAAGTTAATCTGAACCATTCATCAAAAGCAACACGTGTTGTCATATTGGTTTGTTCGAGAATTTGGCATTCAGGAGAAAGAAAGTGTGATAGTGTGAAATCTCCCGAAGTTCCAAAGTTCGTAGTTAATCTGGACTATTCATCAAAAGGGACATGTGTTAGCAGATTGTCTTGCTCGGGAATTTGGCATTCGAGAGTGTTATCACTCTGTAAATTCCCAGAGGTTGTTGGAAGGTAGAGGAAATTTATCAGAGGTAAATTTATCCAACCACTTCGAAACTGGGATCTAGCCCTTCCAGTTTTAGAGAGGGATCTCTCTGTAAGATTTAAATTTGTTTTAGGTTTTAGATATTAGGATAGTTAAATAAATGAGACAATATTGTTTGTTTTATAAAAATGGTTGAAATGTCTCTTATGAATACATTGGGCTATGGGGTATGTTTTATAAAGTTTGATATCAAAGAACTGAATTTATAAGGTGTTTCACTGCATAGGATAATCCAATTGTTAGACCCTTTAGAATAAAATGATGAGTAGCAGAAAAGATGAGAAAATCAATTATAACAAATAAGAATATAATAATTTATTTATCATAATGTCAGAAGATAAACATATAGATATTTAAAATCCATAAAAACAATATACAAAGATGATTTCTACAACTTCAACTTATTTTAAATGATCAAATATAGAAAACATAAATGATTAACACACAAGAGGAGAATACATCACCAACAGTTAACATGTAGGAATCCTGTGAAATGTCCTTTTTATTACTGGTAAATATCTTGAGAAATATTACAAAGCTTATAGATTGCTTGGGTGTAAGGATCAACCCTCAGTAAGATAGAAAATTCATTCAACGAAGAGGAGAATACATCACAAACAATTAACACACAGGAATCCTGTGAAATGTCCTTTTTATTACTGGTAAATATCTTGAGAAATATTGCAAAGCTTATATCTTGCTTGGGTGTAAGTATCAACCCTCAGTACTTCGAAATTTCAAGTATATATAGAAAATATTACAATCGATCCTGTCTTTAATGGCCAGGACATGCCAAAATCTAAAGCTAAATAACTAGGTAACAAAATACAAAATTGTAGGAACCACTTATGATCTGTCAAATTCTTCATGTTGATTATGGGGAAGATGGTTGGCGAGTCATCAGCCTGACTTTGACTATTCTAGAAGCTGATGTGTATGTCCACCTCATATTCCACTCAATAAACTCACACAGATATTCCCATCTCTGTTGATTGGGAGTGGTGACTTTTAGTAGTGTGCGATACACCTCATCCATTTCTGCGTATTTTGTGAAAGTTGTCTTGGTGGTGAAAATATGCTTGATTTCATGCTGGATGCTGAGGTCTAGTTGCAGAGTCTCTAAAAATGATTTACCTATGATGCTACCCTGTATCCATGAAAACTTGGAGTTGTCCTTTTCCACCGTGGTGATTTTTTTCTTGTAATCGGAAAGTGTCATCACCTTGTCATTCAGAACCAGTAAACCAAGAAGACCTTGGTTTTGCAAAACATCAATCTTGATGAAAAACCTCTAAACTCCAATATCCATGTTATGGGATTTCTCCTCCAATTGCAACATCAGTCCTCTTTTGGTCAGAGCCCTCTTGACCTTGAGGATAGTCTCTGTTCTATCCTCAATCTTCAAGTTTTCGAGATCTTCTTTAGTTTTCGTATTAAGAAACCTGATGATTTCATTTTCTTCTGTGGGCATTTCTCCCAGCTCTCCCTTTATCCTGTCGATAGCCTGCTTGTTCCTCGACACTAGTTCATGTTTTTCAAAAATGATTTGCACCATGGGCCAGATTCCATTTATGGATTTTGAGATATCCATCCAAATGTTCTCTTTTTCTTTTGTCAGTGTTTTTCCCACAACTGTTTTCTTCTGCAACTGTTGTATCTCCTGCTCCAATTTTTCTGATGTGTGTCTCTTTGTATTGTAATTGGCTTGGAAAGAAGATTTTAGCTTCTAGATATTCTCTATCTCTTGTTCCAATCTTTTGATTTTTTTTCCTTGTAAAGTCATCTTCTCCATTGATGTTTCTAAAGCTTCAGATGTCCCTAGAACCGTCACTAGGGAAGTTGATTGAAGTTTTGCAGTGGTGGTGGTTTATGCTGTCACTGTGCTAACTCCTATGAGGGGAAATTCACTTAAAGGGATGACCTCCATAGGCTTTTTCTATTCTTTTCCCTTTACTATTTTTTCCATCTCTGACTCCATGTCTTTGATCTATGCATTATGCTCCATGATCAATTTTAGCATCTCCTCTTTTTTACCCTTTGTCTCTACCACCTCTTTGGTTTGTGAATCTTCAATAGCTGACAGTTTTAATTTCTTCCTCACAGAGGTTGTGTCGGCGTTATTTTTCTTTAGTAGTTCTTCAGCTACTTTCATGTTTGAGGGGTCATACCCAATTTTAAGTACCAACTCTTCCAAAGACTTGATCCTGTTATCTTTTGCAAAATATGACACCTTTTCCAAATTTAGTTGAGTTTGAACATTGTTCAGAGAAATCTGTAATTTTGCAGCAGTTGTGGAAGCATTGGCCAATGTTGAGAAAACCATTTTTCTAGTCTGTCTATGCAAATCTATCTGATCAACTAGACATACCTTCTTGACATCAAACTCTAGTGTTGACCTTTTTTCATCAGTGATTTCCTTTGGATGAAGCACCTGTGCCTGTAAGAACTCCATGTGAATTCTACCTCTTTCTGTCTCAAAGGCAGAGAGAAACCTATGTTGTGTTGTGGAGGTATACTCCTAGAACTGAGCATAGGTGCTTCTTTTTAGCATCTCATTTTTCTTCTTGATTAAATCATATTTCTTGAGGATATTAAGTTTTGCAAACTCTTGTGATGGTTGGGTGGTAAAAGTGGTATCAATCTTCTTCTTTGAGGAAGAAGTAGACATCATCTGCTAGATTCCTGAGAAAGATGGTGAATGCTCTCCCTGGACTACTATGGTATACTGGGTCTCTTCCTCTCCAGACCTGTCAGTTGTGTGACTGGTTTTAGGCCTTTTCTTGTACACTTGGAACTCCTTAGCCGAGACTTCAGTAATCGGAGGGGAGGCATCGTTTCTAGGTATTTTATCCTTTTGTATCTTTGGAGTAGTGGTCTGTGAAATAATGGATGGAGGGGATTGTTGTTCGGCATCTTCCAAAGTGTTCACCTCCCACTCTGTTTGATTCACATATTTCTCGATCTCAGGTTTGGGCACATCAGTATATGGGGAACTTTTATTCCTCAATCTCATTTCTGCAATCATCCCACATGGATCATAGTGCCAAGGGAAACTGATACCAAACTTCATTTCCTTTAATAACATGTTTTCCTTTTCCCTGATAGCTCGACTGTTATAGATAAAGGATCATATCTACCCTTTAATTCTCAACTGTTGTTTCTTCTTCAAAGATACAAAATTTATGTCGTTTGAATTGATCATTTTCCTGATGTATTCCAAGGTAAATATCCTTATAGGTACATATCTTGGAAGTTTATAAGGAGCGAGCTCACATCCATAAATTCTGATTTCCATGTGATTCTGATACAAATACTAGTCTCTAGTATTGGCGAGGTCCGAGAGGTGTATAATTATTTGGATCTCATCATTTATCCTCGGTTCTGGTATACCACTGAGCATGCTTACCACTAGGTGGTAAAAATGATCAATGACTTGCTTAAAATGAAACTCTGGGGATTTTTCCTCAACAATGAAGTCCAAGAGGTGGCAGGTTGTGGTCTATTGTCTTGGTCCAGTTTATGCATGGGAAACAATAACTTATCTTCTTGAAAGAACATGAACATGTAAGCTAGTATTCAATAATACTAGAACATGCCCTCTGTGGAAAATTTGAAAAAAAATTCATGCATGTTTTGAGCTAGAAAACTGTTGTATTCAAACTGAGTGGTGGCTTTCTCTTTGACCAAAAAAATTGACAAGAAACCCAGGATTGGCTTGTCCATCCATTCTTCTGAATAATATCCAAGAAGATAACACAAGGATGAAATGGCTTGGTTTCCTTTTTCTGAAAACATGGAAGAATGGTAGGGGGGATTTTTCTTGGGGAATTGGGCATTCTGTGGGAGGAAAAACTCAAAAACCTGTGCTCTCTAGGGAAAAGACAGATTCTGGTACATTTCAGTTAGAAATTCAAGGGTGATAGGAGACGGGGATTCAGATCTGGGGATTTGCATCATCTGGTCAATGGACTCAGGTGTGATAGTGAAAAGGGTCTCTCCAGACGATGAAACAATGGCTCTTTGATCTAGGAGATAATGCACCTAGCACTTGAGGGAGAATTCAAGAAAATGGTGAATTTGGGGAAAGAGATACAGTGGGATATTGGAATCCAAGAGTCTAATATCGTCACTTTGATCCAAGAAGGTGTCCCTGAACCATGAATGCAATTAAGAGAAATTGAATTCACACATGGTCTGTGAGATCAAGTAGTCTTTGTCAACTAGCGGGATCTGGTCGAGATCAAAAGGAAGCGAGAGGAACGGGTTTTCCTTGACCTCTGATTTCTTAGATTTTTGTGCCATCAATTCAACTGGTACCTACAACTAAAACAAAAAAAGTTAACGAATAATTGACTTTATCTTGGTTACTGGCTGAAAATCACGGGTGAAAAGAGATTTTGGTATGTGGAGAAAATGTGAACAGTGCAATAATGGTGGAAACAAGATTAAATTTGGGTGAATGGGTATTTGTTGGGTGTGGGTGATAGGTCAGCAAGCTAACATATATGTTAGCATGTTTTAATTAGCCAACAGATAACTGGGTATGAGGTGGAAAGTAAAGGATGGGTGACGGGTGTGCCAGGATGATGTGGAAGGCGGTGATTGGAGGGTAGGTGAAACAGGACCTGATGTGTGACGGGTAAGTGGGGAGAATATTTCGGTGAATCGATGAGACAAGACTTATAGGAGTGGGGTAGTGGAATATGACATCACAAGAAGGTGGCATCGTGGAGTGTGATGTCATGAGGTGGAGGTGGTATATCAATGCTAGTATGGCAGTATGTCAGAGGGGGGGGTAGGCAGTAAATGGTTTAGAGAAAGGGGGCTACAACGTAATGGACTTTCACCCCATTAGGATGGGGCCTACTGGGAAAACCCACCATGTTGGACACTCCCCCCCCCACCATTAAAGGTAGAACGGCCCGGGGGGGGTTCGTAATTTCTTGATGGTCATAGATCTGAGCATTGTTTGCTCAGCCGTTGATATCGGTGCACCCTTTAATCATGGAGCGCGCAACATATTACTTTGATGAAACTTAGGATAACTCATATTCTGTGGGTTTTAGCACCAATCCTTCTTATTTGGTCACCAAGGGGTTAGAAAACATCATTCATAGATCAAAACAAAGAATCTCGACCATCATTAGGCTTATTTTATTGAAACAAAAACAACTAACCTAGGTTCCATCCTACCTACCTAACACATTTAGCCCAGATTAGACTGTTGGGCTAATAGTTTACTCTACCCTGGGGATATTTTATCAAGTTTAGACAGTTTGATCAAATTTATTCACTAGCTAACCTATCTACTTGGCTAAGATTAAACAATTTAGCTAAGCCTTATTGACTAATCCTATCAACATAAATTCAAAAAGACTAGACCATGATTAAATTGTATGGATCAAATCATTATTATTGCATGGGGCCTTATCCTTTTTTCTTTTATGCCCTCCTTTATTTCTTTCTTCCTTTTATTTTCTTTCTTTCTTCTTTTTTCTTGTCTTTCTTTTTTCTTTGTTCTGGAAATAATTTGCAAAATGAAATATTATTTACAACCAAATCACACCAAGAGTGAAAATTTTCCATTCACCAGTTGATCCTATGAATCATAGGGTTATAAAAGTGGCTCCACCTGGGGATGGTGCTCTCCTTGCGAGGTTCCAAGAACCTGCTACCTCATTTTTGTAAAGGTTTTCACCATTGCTTATTTCTGCTATCTGATTTGTTTTTATTTTAAGAACTTGGTGGCACTAGTCAATGGCTTAGGGATTCTCTGTGGACTTCAACCATTTGATCAACATCACCTCACACATCCTGAATGTAAATAAATGGTATGTACATTGGAAATGGATTTACGAGATCTCTATTGGGGTGGAAAATAATGTTTTAGCATCCTACCATTCACAAGTCCACCTGGCAGGTCTGTTCCATCACTATTTTTGAGCAAAAATGTGTTGTTTCCTCTGAATTCCTGAATGATGTAAGGGCATTTCCATACGATATCAAACTTTCCATGTTTTCCCTTATCCTCATTCCTGGAATCCCATTCCAGCACTAAATCGCCCAACTCAAAATCATCTTCTTTAGTTCTTCTACCAAAAATCTTTTTGATGTTCTCCTGGATGACCTGAGTCTTGTTGTATACTTCTTCCCTGGATTGCATTAAGTGAATCATTTTATTTATTCTCCTTTGGACATTATTTGTCTCTACTTGCACTTCCTGTAATAGTTTCATAACAGGGACTCCCAAGGAAATGGGAAAAACTTCTTCAGTACCATACACCAAATGGTATGGAGACATGCCAATTGATCTTTTGGTGCTTATTATGTCAGTACAGAGTGCAAAAAACAACTTATTATTCCATGATTTCTTATTCTCTTGTAATGTTTTCCTAAGGATGTTCACCATACTTTTATTTGAGGACTTAGCTAGCCCATTT
>ML798707.1:223616-259962 GCA_009831015.1 Picea engelmannii | reverse complement strand
ACACACCAGAACATGATGCTTTCCTTAAGTTTTAGATATTGAATTTACTAACTAAAGAGGGATAGGTGACATACCATTTAAACGTCACTTCGTCTCACCATCGCCATCCTAGCTCTGTTTCAACGTTTATACAATGATGATCCTGTAAAAGAATGCAACCAACCAAAGTGATAGCAATAGCATAAACTCAATATAAACCTATGCATGTGATCAAGGAATCATACAATAAAACACAACACGTTTTATAGGAAAGAATCATATTATTGTATCATATTAAATGTGAAAGAGAGATTACAACCATGGCCTTGATGTCGTAAGTTCCCTTCCAACTATCCTTCGTTCCCCACACACTTCTTGCTCCAAGGATTCTGAGACCATGGATCTAATAGCTACTCACAATCTATCTTGACAAAGAAAATCTCAAAGCCACTCTAACCAAGCTAATAATTCCAAGCCAATACCAAAGCTCCAAAGCTGACAAAAGATAACTTTCTCCATGAGAACTCCTCTCCTTTTATAAGTTGAAGAGGACAAGGTGAGGAGGTTAGGATGATCCCACTAAATCATGAAAGCGAGTAATATCTAAACCATTCAGATGCCACCTCACCATAGAAGTTTCTCCTTCTAGAAGATTCAAGAAAATGCTTGTTTTTCCCACGTGTAGGCATTCTCGCACCCTGTCTATAGAGAAACCTGCAAACATATCGCACCCTAGCTATGGTGCAACCTGTGAGAATCAGGCATTCTTGCACCCTACCTATATATAAACCTGCAAACTTCCTTTTTTACAGGGTTTTTACAAGGGAAAATGCAACTTCTTTTCTCAGGAAAAGTTCTTCTCCCTTCTCTCTTCAGGATCTCAGGCCATTGACCCCTCTGAAGGAAACAAATAGGTTTACATCATTAACATTCATAGGTATGAAAAAAAAATGTGTAACAACGAGCCCCCCAAAGTATGAAGTTAGAACAGAGTGATAGCTGAAATACTTTGTCGAGTGTGTAGGGAACAAGAAACAGTTGGTCGAAAACCTGCCAACAAACAAGGAAATACAGTACAATAATATATCATAACTAAGGTAGGCATTCCCATACTTATAATACAAATGACTCAAAGCATAAATGCCGACATGCAAAGATCCATGTCAAGTAAGACAGGTCATGGCCATCAAACATACATTGTGGATCCATGCCAATTATGACTCAAATCTGAACATAGCCACCAAAAATACACTGTGGATCTATGTGTTAAAGACTCAAATTTGAACATAGCCACCAGACATACAATGTGGATCTATGTAACAGTACACTAAATATACTCCAACACAACCTGAATCTATCAGAAAAGATCCAGTGTCTTCATCTCCACCACTCTATAGTACGAATTTAACCATGTGAATACATGTGTTGAAGTCGAACATGGTAGAAACCAGTTGATTACCGGTCATCAGTGTATACCATTAACAAGAGAAAGGGAAATCATCATTAATGTCAATGACTCCCAAGGTACACTAGTACATTCCAACGAATGTGAATTAATGAGCTGAAGTCAAACACTCGGCGGAATATCCCGATCAGGGGGCAATAATGAAAACCCACTGTCGAAAAGGAGGAAAATTGCCATTGAGGCATGCAAGTTCCAAGGAACCAATTGGTTTCTAAGTCTAATTCCTAGATAATGAGTTGAATTCGACAGGAAAATAATCGTCATAGGAGGGCCCTAATGTATCCCACATCAATGACACGAAACAAGTAACAAGATTTGATGTAGATCAGAGTAATAAGTGATTCAGGACTGACTCAGGGATGGCTGACGCAATAGAAGTCTTAAAGACTGTAAAAATGGCCGACGCAATAGAAGTATTAAAGACTATAAAAATGGTCGACGCAATAGAAGGATTTCTGGGTTGAACTTCTCTTTGAACATATTGATGACATGACAACTGTCTTGGAAACACTGAATCAACAACAGGGATCATAGACCAATTTGTAATCTTATAAAGGAGTATGATTAGGAGACAAGTGGATTTTCCAACCTAGACACAAAGCGAGTGAAAGGGTGTCATGTTCAAATGTGACTCTTCGACAAAATACAGGTTTAGACACAATTATTTCCCATTTTTTTCCCCCACCATTTCTGGTGAGTACCTCTTTATTTTTACACAAGCTTAAGGAGGATAACATATGCTTGTAATGTAAGCTCATCCTTCGGACGAGTCCCTTAGAGTATGTCTAATGAACCCTAGGAAGGAGTGGCTCAGTCCCATTGCGGGTCTTTCGATGTTTATTTAACGAGTCCAAAGAAAGAAAACTCATGGGTTTTTCATGTTTAGAGAATCTAAAAAATACTTAAAGAAAACTCAGGTCCCATATGGGCCTTTCAATGTTTGTTTTATGACTCCCTTTTCATAACATACACAGGAACTTGACTCTACTTTTCTTCTTCCCAACCATATCATGACTGGTTGACGGGGGGGTTTTCAGTATGTTGTTCAGAGGCTAACGACGTGGGTTGGCGAGGATGTGTATACCATGCTTCTATAACCTTGGATAGACCAGGGCATTCCTTAAGAAGATGGCTACCCTTACAATGCCTGTAGGGGCTTGGGCTTATGGGTTTTTTGGGTGATATTGGCATCATCAACCCTTCCAACATGAATAATAGTAACTGGTTTTTTTCCAATATGTTTGACAGTGGTTGGAAGTTTGGATCCTTGCTTAATTTTCTTCTTCTTATTCTTTCTTTTCTTCTTTTTTTTATTCGTCGGGTTACTAGCTTCATAACTTTACCCGGATAAAAGAGATAAAAGTTTACTCGGATGCATTCTCATGTATTTACGAGCACGAGAAAGAACAAAGACTAAGCTCGATGTGCCCCCAACATGAAAATCTAGTGGCTTCACTCCAGAATGATCATCAAAGGCTGGAGACATGCCCTCCAAGCTCCAATTCATTCACCGACTTTGAGGTTGTCACCAATTTCTGTAGTAGATGAGAAAAAAGGAGAAGGGTGTATGAAAAGAAGGTTCAAGAGATGTGGCTATTTCATTTTTTAACGAGCGTGAAACAGAAAAAGAACTATGCTCAGAGCCTCTATTTCATTTTTTAACGAGCTTGCCATAGAGAAGAGAAATTATGCTCGTGGCCTCTGTTTCATTTTTTAATGTGCTTTCCATAGAGAAGAGAATCTATGCTCATGTCTACTTCTTAATCATGGCTTCCAAGAGGATAATTCTTTGGAAGGACAACATGTCAAGGGAAAAAACTTCGTCATGGATTCCAAGAGATCTTCACTGGATGGAAGATAATCACTCTAGAAGGAACACATGTCAAGGGCCATGACAGGGGTAAGGATATTAGGCTCTAATAGCCCTACCGAAGAGATCACCATGTCAACTACCGAATCTAAATCATCAGAAGTTGAAGTCATTGGAGACAACGCCACATAATTGACATGTGGCGGGTGCGATACTGTCTGCATATAAGAACCATTTAGGGAGGTAATCCCATCAGGACCGATGCATGAAAGTTGATTAATAGTCACAATTCTTCCATCGTGAGGGAAAGATATCACATGGAAAAGAGTGGAAACAATAGATTTCATGGAATAGACATAATCCAGCCCAAGGAGTAAAGTGAAATCCAAGGGGTATAAGACTATAATGACATCAATAAAGACAGTTTTCCCTCCCAAAGTTATGGGAAACTAAGGAAGGGTCCCTAAAGGTTGACTAGTTCTTTTGTTAAAATCTAACAAATTTTGTGTAACCAACATAAGCTGCGGACAACCCAAAGTGTACCAAGCAACATAAGACAAAATACTAACAGATGCACCTTCATCTATCAACATTTGAGGAACGTCCTGACCACAAACCTGTACTGTAATCTGGAAAAGAATGTGAGAGGGAAGACGAGGTCTAGTTAGCGCACCCCAATCAAAAAGGATGGCCTCATTACTTAGAGGGGGTTTCATGGGAGAAGGAGGAATGCCCCTCAGCACGGTAGATTCTGTATCAATGAGAAAAACATGGGCATTATCGAGTTCACTCTCTAGAGGGAGAGGAGGATCGACCGATGATTGGATTGGATCGACCGCACATGCACTTTTCAAAGGAAGAGTGGGATTGACCGATGATGGAATCAGATCAACCACTTTGGCACTCTTCGGATGAAGGGTGGGACTTACCAAGGAAGGGACTAGATCAGCCACTTTGGCACTCTTCAGATGAAGGGTGGGATTGACCGAGGAAGGGACTGGATCAACCACTTTGGCACTCATCAAATGAGGAGTGGGATCGACCAATCACAAAACCGGATCGACCACTTTGGTTTCATTCTCCAAGGAGAGAATGGGGTCTACGGGTGGAAACGGATCGACCGATTTGGAGTCATTCTCTAATGGGAGAGTGGGATTGACTGAGGATAAAAATTGATCGACCACTTGGGTTACACTCTTTTGATGAAGAGTGGGGATGATCTATGATGGAACTAGATCAACTACTTGGGTTTGTAGCTCAATCAAGGAGGAAACTAGATTGACCACCTGATCAACCAGACTGATCGGGGATGGAATTGGATTGACCAGTTCATCAACTAACTATGAGTTGGGGGAAATCTTACAATAACATTTTGGAAGTTGAATTTTTTCCAAAAGAGAAGAAGCCTCATCCATGCGAGGAAAAAGGTGAGAGTAATGATCACCCTTGCATAACATGAAAGGAAACTTGACAGTTGTCTCCTTCTTACCAACCTTAACATCACTAGTTGATGGGGTATGATTGGCATGTCTAGCAGAGGATGATGACGTGGAGGACCACATTTCTAAGACCTTGATAAGACTGGGGAAATCCCTCAGAAAGTGGTCACCCTTACAAAGACTGCAAGGGAATTTGGGTTTCGGATTCTTCATTTTAATCTTGTTGACCTCATCAACACTCACAGTAATATTAATGGTAACTGGTTGCTTAGAGCCAACATCTGATGTTGTTGGGGCCTTGGTCCTTTTCGGTCTTTTCTTCTTCTTCTCTTTCCGTTTCTTCTTCTTCTGATCAACCTGGCTACTTGCTTTAGAGCTTTCACTATGCGAAGAAGGAGAAATGGAAGGAGACTTGATCGACGAAGAAGGTGAAAAGTCGACATGAGGTTGATGTGTGGGTGGTGTAATGACATATAAAGTCTTAGGTGTTGTTGAAACATTGGGAGGATTCAGGATCACCGGAGTGGGGAACAACCAAACTGGCAATCCGATGGTGAGTCTTGGAAGACTCAGTGTGGAAATATACGGAAAACCAAAGTTTCCAAATGAAGGAAAGGTATAAGGTTCCCTAGGAGAAGGGGTTCCTCCATTGGTACTCTCAGGATTTGATGCCATTAAAACTGAATCGACCTAAGGTCCACTAAGTAAAACAAACAACACATGTTATGAATATGAGAAGCAATCAATCAAAAAAACATTCCTACGATGAAACCACTAGTTGGTGATGAAATCCAATTTCGCGAGATAAAAATAGGAAAGGGCGGGGATAGAGTGGCTAGATTAGTTACGTTGGCGACCTGCTTAACAGACTTATGCCTTGGTGCAAGCTTCCACGCAGTAATTGTGGATTTACCCTCCAAGGAGCCCGAGTGAGTATGACCAACGTCTGTTCTAGGTACATTGAGACTTCCCTTCACCGTCACCTTGTGTGGGACCCTAAAGATTATGGCTACTAAGGTCACCAATTCATAGTCAGCCCCTAGGAGGGTACAGTCGGCAGTCTAGTTGGAACGTATGGGTAGGATAACAAGTCTGAAATAAACCCGAGAGGCTCCCACAGATAATCGTGGTTATACCTTCAAGTGACCCCCAATATACGATTTGACCACTACAAATAGTTGAACCACGGAGGGATAATATTTGTAATTCGCTCGAATGCGACCTCGCGCGTAACCCCTATGTGAGAGGGGGATCCTATAAAGCCTATGTGACAATTGGATTTCACTCTCCCTACCGCAATATACTAATTTTGTTTGATAGCTTTGGAAAATTATCCTTTCAACCTATTCCAAATCCCTACACCTTAAACTAATGTAGGTTTGCTAACAAAGATGTAAAAAGTCTGATAAATTTTAGTTTAGCGCTTGATTTTTAAGGCTTTTTTTACTCAAAAGGAAAATGGCGTGGACAATATGGTGTTTTGACTGACTCAAAATTTATGCAAAGGGATGAATATGAAATCTTTTCATTTCGATGAAAACTATGCTATGAGAAGGAGAAAACATTCATCATTTTAGATGCACAATGTCCCAAAAATGCCCGAAAACATGCAATTCTGCTACTTCAAATGCAAGCTAGTTTCACTACCTAAAATCAAGAATGCATATATGTTATTTGTTTGATTATGATGTCTACATAAATTAAACACAAAACCTTCAATGCTCCATTACTTTCAATCAGGAGAAAGAGTCCTATGTAGATGCAAAAGACACGAAGAAAAAGACTACAAACAAAGCACGCACTCAAGGTAATGAGAACTGAAAGAAAAAAAAGAAGAATATTGGTCTAACAAGAAATCAATCAAGGATACTAAAACCAACAAGCATCCAAGGAGTGCAATAAAATGTAGAGAAGAATCCAAAAAGAGACAGGGAGAAAGAGAAAATACCCAAATTGTCCCGACAAAACAACCAGCTAGAAAGAGCAATTTTCACATTTATGAAAAGGGTTTAAAGCTCCAATAAAGACAAGAGGGAGTGATAAGCATAAAAAACCAATCCAAAGAACTTCACAAACCATTCACAAAGACTGGGTAAATATTTCCACAAAATAGGTTGCTAAAAACTAATGAGAAAAAGGCAGAAAAACTCCAAGAAGGAGGTTGGCGCTCCCCCAAAAGAGTACACAGAGCATTATAACGCTCTTTAAAAGGCCTTTAGGGAGCACTGGCACTCTTATATTAAAGGAAGGGGGCGCCAGGCTTCCCAGAAACTGAGAAAAAGAGCCAAAAAATTGCAAAACATTCACCCAGAATGCATAAAAATTGGTGAAAATGTAAGTGAAGATGGGAGAAGGCTAATGGATCATAAAAAAATAGAAAAAGTGATATTAAAGGTGGTAAAAGGGCATAAACAATCCAAGTTAATACAATAGGATTCCTTCCCCATTGGAGTCATCAATTTCAGTTGAAGGAAAATCTCCCCGGCGGATAGGTAGATCTCCTCTTGAGAGCTAGACTCTTAACTCTCAGGACAGAAGATGCTTATCGTGGACACTGAATTCCTTTTAGATATAGATAAACTAATGTGTGAGGAGGAAGGAGAAAATAATTAACTTTTACCAATGTTTTTCCCTGCACGATCCGATTTGAGCTCCAATCTTGAACTCCTCGATAAGCCCTGTAGACAAACAAAAGTACAAACAACTTCCTACTCTACTGAGATTAGTTCGAAATAGATCTATCTATTAGAGATGAATTCATGTGAGATCAAAAATAGAATTGAAAGAAACAGGCCAAGCATATTATATTCATAATAACAACAATGAAGAAAAATTACAACCATAGATATGAGTGTAGCAGCTTCATCAAGTTCTCCTTGTCCAAACCCTTGCTTAAACAGTCCACGCACAGAATGTTGATGGTCCAAATGACATACCACTCATGAGATCATAAGTTTGGTATACTCTCAATCTCTATTCCCCCTCCTCCATGGAAACCCCTCATTATATAGAATTTGGAGGTTTAACCACCATGGAGAAGATCTCTCATCAGATCCACTAAGAAAGGGATCTCTAAGATATTTGGGGAGAAAATATCTCTTAAGGATTTTGGGGAGGAAATATTTCAACCATCCATGAGATCCTCCACCTTCCCTAAAAAATAGGAAACCAAATGTGAGGTGGATCCTCACACTTAATTACTTTCTTTTTCATGAATATTACTAATCATTCATGTTCACTTGATTCTCTCACTTAATGAATTTCTTTTCCATGAATATTAATAATAATTCATCTGTAATTAGTATTTCTTTACCTTCATGTAGTGTATCCCTCCTCCACATTGACTAGGGATTGTGACATAGGTTATTCCATGGTGTCAAGTTGTATGTGACACTTTACAACACTTAGGGAGAGGTACCTAGGTGTGAAAATTTCATGTGTAACACCTTTGTCTCTACCATCCCTTTGGTTTGTGAATCTTCAATAGCTGACAATTTTAATTTCTTCCTCAAAGAGGCTATGTCAGCGTTCTTTTTCTTCAGTATTTCTTCAGCTACTTTCACATTTGAGGGGTCATACCCAATTTTAATTACCAACTCTTCCAAAGACTTGATCATGTTATCTTTTTCAAAAGATGAAACATTTTACAGCTTTAGTTGAGTCTGAACATTGTTCAGAGAAACCTGTAATTTTGCAGCAATTGTGTAAGCATTGGCCAATGTTGAGAAAACCATTTCTCTAGTCTATCTATGCAAATCCATCTAATCAACTGGATGTACCTGCTTGGCATCAAACTCCAATGTTGAACTTTTGTAATTAGTTATTTCCTTTGGATAAGGTACATGTGCCTGTAAGAACTCCATGTGCATTCTCCCTCTTTCTGTATCAAAGGAAGAGAGAAACCTATGTTGTGTTGTGGAGGTCTGCTTCGAGAACTAAGTATAGGTGTTTCTTTTCAACATCTCATTTTTCTTCTTGATTAAATCATATTTATCGAAGATAATCAGTTTTGCAGACTCTTGTGATGGTTGGGTGGTCAAAGTGGTATTAGTCTGCTTCTTTGAGGAAGAAATAGACATCATCTGTTGGCTTACTGAGAAATATGGTGAATTCTCTCCCTAGACTACTATGGTAGACTCAGTCTCTTCCTCTCCATACTTGTTAGTTGTGTGACTGATTTTGGGCCTTTTCTTGTACAGCTGGAACTCCTCAGTTGAGAATTTGGTAATCGGAGGGGAGGCATCCTTTCTGGTCCTTTTCTCCTTTCGTATCTATGGAGTAGTGGTCTGTGAAATAATGGATGGAGGGGATTGATGTTCAACATCTTCTAGAGTGTTCACCTCCCACTCTGTTTGATTCAGATATTACTCGATCTCAGGTTTGGGCACATGAGCATATGGGGAACTTTTATTCCTCAATCTCATTTCTGCAATGATCCCACATGGATCATAGTGCGAAGGGAAATTGATACCAAACTTCATTTACTTTAGTAGTTTGTTTGTCTCTTCCCCGCTAGCTCGACTATTACAAATAAAGGATCCTATCTACCCTTTAATTCTCAACTGTTGTTTCTTATTCAAAGATAGAAAATGTACATCATCTGAATTGATCATTTTCCTAATGTATTCCAAGGAAAATATCCTTACAGGTACATATCTTGGAAGTTTATAAGGAGCTAACTCATATCCATAAATTTTGATTTCTATGTGATTCTAATACAGATACCAGTCTCTAGTCTTGGAGAGGTTCGAGAGGTATATAATTATTTGGATCTCCTCATTTATCCTTGGTTATTGTCTACCACTAAGCATGCCTACCACTGGGTGGTAAAACGGATCAAGAATTGCTTAAAATTAAACTCTAGGGAGTTTTTCCTTAGCAGCAAAGTCCAAGAGGTGACAGGTTGTGTTTTGTGATTCTGGTCCAGTTTTTGGATGGGAAACAAGAACTTATCTGCTTGAAAGAACATGAACATGTAAGCTAGTATTGAAGAATACTGAAACATGCCCTTTGTGGGAAATCTGAAAAGTTGCTCATGCATGTTCTCGGCTAGAAAATTGTTGTAGTTGAACTGAGTGGTGGATTTCTCTTTGATCAAAAAAATTGACAAGAAACCTAGGATTGGATCTTCCACCCATTCATCTGAATAATATCCGAGAAGAAAACACAAGGATGAAATGACTTGGTTTCCTTTTTCTGAAAACATGGAAGAATGGTAGGGGGGATTTTTCTTGGGTAATTGGGCATTCTGTGGGAGGAAAAACTCAAAAATTTGTGCTCTCTGGGGAAAATAAATATTCTGGTACATTTTAGTTAGAGCTTCAAGGGTGAAATTAGAGGGTGATTTGGCTCTATGGCTTTGCATCATCTGGTCAATGGCCTCGGGTGTGATAGTGAAAAGGGTCTCTTGAGACGATGAAACAATGGCTCTCTGATTGGGGAGATAATGAGCTTGGAACTTGTGGGAGAATTAATGGTGAATTTGGGGAAAGAGATACAGTGGGATATTGGACCTAGAGTCCAATCTCATCACTTTGATCCAGGAAGGTGTCCCTGAACCATGAATGAAATTCAACGATATTGAATTAACAATTGGTTTGTGAGTCAGGTAGTCTTTGTCAGCTAGCGGGATCTGTTTGAGATCGACAGGAGGTGGGAGGAATGGTTTTTCCTAGACCTCTGATTTCTTAGATTTTGGTGCCATCAATTCAACTGGTACCTGTAACTAAAAAAAAAAACGTTAGCAGATACTTGATTTTATCTTGGTTACTGGTTGAAAATGGCGGGTGAAAAGATCTTCTGTTATGCGGAGAAAATGTGGACAATGTGATAATGGTGGAAACGAGATTAAATTTGGGAGAATGGGTATCCGTTTGGTGCGTGATACATGTCAACAAGCTAACAGATATGTTAGCATGTTTTAATTGGCCAACGGATAACTGGGTATGAGGTGGAAAGTAAAGGACGGGTCACGAGTGTGTCAGGATGATGTGGAAGTCGTTGATTGGAGGGTAGGTGAAATGAGACCTGACATGTGATAGGTAAGTGGGGAGAATATGCCAGTGAATTGATGAGAGAAGACTTATAGGATCAGGGTAATGGAGTATGACATCATAAGATGGCGAGGTCGTGGAATGTGATGACATGAGGCGACGATGGTATAACAAGGATGGCATGGAGGTATGTCGGAGCGGGGGTAGGAAGTAAATGGTTTAGGGAAAGGGGGGTCTGACGTAATGGATTTGTGCCACGTTAGGATGGGGCCCACTGGGAAAAACCACCATATCGGACACCCCCCCCCCTATTAAAGGTAGAACGGTCGGGGGGGTCCAAAATTTCTTGACGACCATAGATCTGAGTGTTGTTTTCTCAGTTGTTGATATCGGTGCACCCTTTAATCATGGAGAACGCAACATATTACTTTGAAAAAACTTAGGATAGCTCATATTTTTTGGGTTTTAGCTCCATTACTTCTTATTTGGTCACCAAGGGGTTAGAAAACATCATTCATAGGTCAAAACAAAGAATATCGACCATCATTAGGCTTATTTTATTGAAATAAAAACAATAACCTAGGTTCTATCCTACCTACCTAACACATTTAGCCCATATTGTATAGTTGGGTTAAGAATTTACTCTACCCTGGGGCTATTTGATCAATTTTATACAGTTTGATCAAATTTATTCACTAGCTAACCTATCTACTTGGCTAAGATTAAACAATTTAGCCAATCCTTATTGACTAATCATATCAACATAAATTCAAAAAGACTAGACCATGATTAAACTGTATGGATCAAATCATTATTATTGCATGGGGCCTTATCCTTTTTCTTTTATGCCCTCTTTTCTTTCTTTCTTCTTTTTCTTTTCTTTCTTTTTTATTTTTTCTTTTCTTTCTTTTTTCTTTCTTCTGGAAATAATTTGTAAAAATGAAATATTATTTCAACCAAATCACACCAAGAGTGAAAATTTTCCAGTGACTAGTTGATCCTATGAATCATAGGGTAATAATAGGGAGAAACAAAGTGTGGTAGAGTGAAATCTCTCGAATTTCTAAAATCCGGAGTTAATCTAGACCGTTCATCAAAAGGGACACGTGTTAGAAGATTGGCTTGTTTAGAAATATGAGATTCAGGAGAAACAAAGTGAGATAGAGTGAAAACTCCCAAAGTCCCGAAGTCTGGAGTTAATCCAGACCATTCATAAAAAGGATATGCATGTCAAAATATTAGCTTGTTTGAGAGTTCGACGTTTGGGAGAATTGGAGTGTGCTACTGTGAAATCTTTCGAACCCAAAGTCCTAAAGTCCTGAAGTGACGTGACTTGTTGATGTCACCTAGGATGACATGGACACATGATATGTGTGCCATTTGTCATTGGGTTAAGAACCTTTGGAATATTGAAATTCCAATTAGAACGTGACACATTTCACCCATAAGATTGGGCCACATGTCCACTTCTAGTGATTCACCACATGGAACTCTTATCGAGCATGGATGGTAGGGCCCCTGATGGTTACATAAAAAATTTAACTAGACTGGGCCCACAATAAATTGACCTAAGTGATGCATGGTGCTAGATCATGAAGTCTCCAGACTTGGTACTCTAGAGGAAAGGTGTTACAGTTAGCATTGAGTAGAGAACTCTCGAAGGCCCAAAGGCCATAGTTAATCTCAACCGTTGGTCACAGGGGAGGCATGGCATCCGATTCCAAGCCTCAAGGTCTGGAGACATGGTAATTTAGAGGAATTGTGTTCAAGTGTGAAGACTCCCAATGGCCCAAAGTTCAGAGTCTACCTTGAATGTTGATCAAAAAGGACACATGGTAATAGATTCAGCAGTCTAGAGATTGGGCACTCCAGAGGAATTGTGTTACATTTTTCATCGAGTCAAGAACTCTCTAAGGCTACAGTTAATATAAACTATTGGTCATAATATATGCATGGTGTCATATCCCAAGGTCCGAATACTTGACACTCTCAAAGAAATGGTTCATGCTTGAGTGGGAGGAGGAAATCATCCAATGTCCCAGAACCCCAAAGATCCGATGTCCTAGAGCCAGGAAGTCTCGAAGCAGGGGATGTGATGTGGAATTATGGCATCACCTGGGTGATGTGGATATCCCCTAGTCATGCTAGGTGTCATATTAATTTGTACTTGGAAACAACTGCAGTAGTCTAGAGACTTTGCACCCCGGGAGGATTGAGAGTTTGGACAACCCGGAACTCCCGAAGCCTAGATTTACGTAGTAAATATCAGTCATTGGATGCGAGGAAGCCGAGGACTGTTGATCCACCCCACTTCATTAGTTCTCCAATGTGGCACTCTGAGATATTTTTTTTGATGTGCTTTGGAAAGTGTCTAAGACCATATTCCGAGAGCTCCTATTCATTGCAGACCTGAATAGGGAATGTGGACCGTAGATCCACTGTCCTTCGCAAGTTCACCAGTTCAATGTTTTGTGATGTTGTGATGTGTGAAAAGGTAAACCTCTGAAGATTTAGATCCCTAAAGTTTCAAGGCTCCGGATAAGCGCCCAACTATTAGCACTTGGTCATAATCGTGATCACATGCAAATTAAGGTATGAAGGAAAAAGGGGCTATCACCCAAAAGTGAATTGTATAACATAGTAGGGCTCAGAGATAGAGTTGTGGGGATTATTTATCAACCAAAGACCATAGAAAATGGAGTCTGATATTATTTTGTTGAATCATATTGTTTAATTTATTCTAGAAAATTATTAAGTCTAATATCCTGACAAAATTCAGTTAATTGCACATTTTGCAGAGGTAGCAATTGTCAGAACCATACCGAATTGTTACATAGTGTAGAGAAATGGAGGATGCACATGGCACTTATAGTTCGGAGGATGAATATAGAGGAATGGATGTCCATTTGGGAGTGGAAGGAACAAACACCAATGGGCATGGAAAGTAAATATATAAGGAAGTGAGCATAATGAAAATCATTAAAAAATCTCAAAAATATGCCCAAATTCACTAGGTATATAATGAAAGGCTTAAGAGAGCCAAATAGAAACATGAAAACTTCAATATGAATTTAACACAGAGCCTGGAGAGAATTGAAAATGATTTGGATAAGAAGAGTGTCTCCATCAAAGTAGGAAGTCACGGGACCCCTGGGAAGAAAGGAAGATCAGGGAGTGGTATCAGACATCACCCTCACTCCCAAAGGCATTCCAAAAGGAGGCCACATAGCACCAGAAAGCATAGGATATCTAAGGTGGATGAACTGAAGGGTGAAATGAATAATATCAAACCTCCTACTTTTGATAGAGAGCACAAGAAAGATGAAGAGGTTGATACATGACTACTTGGCATGAGGAAATATTTCCAATTGCATAACTATTCTTCTCATGCAGAGGGAATAATTTCCATCTACCAACTTAAAGGAAAAGAATACATATGGTGGGATCAACCGGTGCAAGAACAATGCCTCAGGGAGAAAAATGTGACATGGAAGGAATTCAAGAAACATTTTGAAAATAAATACTTAACCAAGAGATATTATGACAAAAAGATGAAAGAGTTATTTGAACTTAAATTGGGAAGCATGAATTTAGATGAATATGAAAGGAAATTTCTAGAGTTGTTGAAGTATATCCCTTTCATCAAGGATGATAAAGTCAAGATCCAAATATATCTGAGTGGTATGTCACATTTTATCAGCGACAAAATCCAGTATGATGATCCAAAGACTATGGAAGAAACCATAAGGAAGTAAAAAAAATTATATGATCAACATAGGGGAAGGCCTAGTTTCCAAAGAGATTGGGAATACATGAGTAAGTTTAAGAGGGAGCAGAGGTAGAAAGGGAGAAAGCCACCATTTTTTAGAAATAGTCCTCAAGGACAACTAGTTTTGAGAGAGCCTGGGATGGCTGAAGTAAGTGGGCAAAGGCCAAGGCAAACACCTATGCAATGTTGGGGATGTAAAGGAGACAAAAAGTATAGATATTGTCCTCACAAAAGTGACAAGGTAAGATATTTCCACAATGTTTAGCAAGAATAAATAGTGGAGGACATGGGTAGAAGAGTACCAAGGATCTATGCGGCCCTGCACAACAAGCAAGCTAAGTTTCAATCACACATGATCGGAGTTGAAGGTATGATCAATGACCGTTCCTTTACTATTTTAATAGAATCAGGGGAAATTCATATCTATATAGATCCTAAGGTAGTAGAAATATTTCAATTACCAAGAATAAAGCATGGGAAATATTGGTCGGTGCAGCTGGCTATAGGAGCCAAGAGAAAGGTTCTTGAGTTGGTTAAATAATGTCTAGTGGGCATGAATGGAATGAGTACCAAGGAAGAGTTTAACATCTTTCCTTTGGTATCATATGATTGCCTAATTGGTATGGATTGGTTGGATCAACACCATGCCATATTAGACTGACATAACAAGGCATTCACTTGCTTGTATGAGGAAGGAAATCAGAGAGCAGTCCAAGGAATTCTTAGGGAAGTTAGTGTATGGGAAATATCAACAATGCAACTAAAGAAGTGTTATAGGAAGGGATTTTAAATATTTGCAGCCCATATGGATGAAGCATCTAAAGATAAGGTGCCAAAATTGGAGGATCATGTAGTCCTGAAATATTTTGAAGATGTGTTCAAGGAGGTACCAAGACTACCCTCAAAGAGAGATATTAATTTCTCTATAAATTTAATGCCTGGAGCAGCTCCAGTATCAAATACTACTTACAGAATGAGTACAATAGAACTGAAGGAGTTGCAAATGCAACTTGAAGATATTTTGAAGAAGGGGTATATACGCCCAAGTGTGTCACCTTGGGGTGCCCCATACTTGTTCATGAAGAAGAAAGATGGGACATTAAGATTGTGCATGAATTGCAGATAGTTGAACAAAGTGACTATAAAGAACAAGTATCCTCTACCAAGGATTGATGATCTCTTCGATCAGTTGAAGGATGCAAGGATATTTTCAAAGATATATCCTAGGTCAGGATACCATTAGGTAAGGATTAAAGAGGAAGACATCAACAATACTGCCTTCAGGACAATGTATGGTCATTATTAATTCACAGTGTTGTCATTTGGATTATCAAATGCACCAGATGTTTTCATGTGCCTAATGAATGGTGTTTTCTGAGAATATTTAGACAAGTTTGTCATTCTCTTTTTGGATGAAATCATTTTATATTCCAAGTTGGAAGAAGAGTATGAGCATTATTTGAGGATGGTGTTGCAAGTGCTCAGAGAGCATCAACTATATGCCAAATTGAGCAAGTTCTCACTTTATCAAAACAAAATTCCCTATTTGGGGCATATCATATATGAAGAAGGGATAGAAATGGACCCTAAAAATACCGAGGCCATTAAAGGTTGGACAACACCTATGAATGTGATAGAAGTTAGATCCTTGATGGGTCTAGCTAGCTACTACAAAAGGTTCATCATAGGGTTTTCCAAAATAGCTCATCCCATCACTTCCTTGCAAATGAAGGGGAAGAAGTTTAAATGGACAACATAATGTGAAATGAGATTCCAGAAACTGAAGCAGTTATTAACCAATGCTCCAATTCTATGAATTGATGATCCGAATGAAGATTGCATGGTTTGCACAAATGCGTGCAAAGAAGGACTTGGTAGAGTCCTTAGTCAAAATGGATTTGTGATATGTTTTGAGTCCAGAAAATTGAAAGAACATGAAATTATCTATGCCACTCATGATTTGGAGTTGGCATCCATAGTACATGATTTAAAGAAATGGAGGCACTACCTCATGGGAAAGAGGTTTGAGTTGAGGATAGACCATAACAGTCTAAAATATTTGTTTGATCAACCAAATTTGAATTATAGGTAGAGTATATGGTTGGAATTTCTCTGTGAGTATGGCTTTGATATCAAGCACATCAAAGGAAAGGAGGAAAAAGTGGTTGATGCACTCAGCAAGAGAGTGCATGAACTGCATGATAAAACCATTAGCATGTATCAGACGGATCTTAAAGGCAAAATTTCTGAGGCTACAAAAGTTGATTTGCAGTACATGGAATTGTTAACACAATTGCAGCAAGGTAAAATGCACAAAAAGCTAAATATTATGAATTGGGAATTGATGGAATTCTCTTTACAGAAACAAATTTTATGTACCCAATCCTCCTTAATTGAGGAGTGATATTTTCAAAGAAATGCACAATGTACCTTATGCGRGACACCTAGGATGTCAGAAAATAGTGGTAGTAGTCAAGAGCCATTACTACTGGCCAGACATGAAGAAATAAATTGCAGAATACATCGCCATATGTATGGAGTGTCAAAGGGTCAAAGYTACGCATATACACCCAKATGGGTTTCTACAGTCATTACCCATTCCTGAGTGGAAGTGGGAAGTGGTGAGAATGTAGTTCATCACAGGATTKCCCAGAACAAGCAAGCAACATGATGCAATCATGGTGGTGGTGGACAAGCTTACTAAATCTGTCCATTTCATTCCATTGAAGACTATTCACAAGGCAACTAATGTTGTTGATATATATATGAGGGAAGTACCATGATTGCATGGYATTCCCAAGGAAATTGTGTTTGAAAAAGACCAAAAATTTACCTCAAAGTTTTGGAGAGGATTATTCAAAGGGCTCAAAATGATCCTGAACATCAACACAACTTATCATCCTGATTCTTATGGACAAACGAAAAGAGTAAATCAAGTGATATAATATCTGTATGTGATGGAAAAATCGTTCATATGGGAATATTGTCTACACTTGGTAGATTTTTCCTACAATAATGGGTATCAAGCATCACTAAATATGAACCCATACAAAGAACTTTATGGAAGAAAGTGCAACACCCCAGTAATTTGGGACAACCGAGTTGATAAGGTAGTGGTTGGGCCAGAGTTTCTCAAGGAAATGGAAGAGAAAATACTAAAGATTAAATAGAATTTGAGGGTTTCCCAAGACATACAAAAAAGATATACTGACAAGAACATAACTCATAAGGAATTTAAAGTGGGTGATCATGTTTTTGTATAGGTGAAAGCCAACATAAGTTCCCAGAAGTTGGGGAACTATTCCAAGTTGGCAACCAGATATTGTGGGTCGTTTGAAATATTAGAGATGATTGGTCCAATAAGTTATATTCTTGTATTTCCTACATCTATGTCCATACATAATGTATTTCATGTGTCATTTATTAAGAAATATATACCTGATGATAATCATGTTATTGATTGGAATGTGATTCAGGTGGAGCAAGAAAGCACTTTTCAAGTGCATCTGGTGCACATACTGCATCGGAAAATCAAGCATATCTGAAATCAAGCCATAAGGTTGGTAAAGGTCCAGTGGACTTGGTACGGTCATGAGGACGCAACATGGGAACACAAAGATGCTATGCAGGAATAATACGCATATTTTTTAAGATTTTAAAAATCGTGTTGATGTTGTGTAAATGAGTTCCACTGAGGACAATGCAAAAATAAGGGGAGGGGATTGTAATATCCCAAGGCTGAGCACCAATTGTAATTATGAATGTAACATGTTTTGTAAGCTGGTAAGCCAAGTATTTATAAGATGGTAGGCTTATGTGTTGATTAGGCTGAGAGACTAGATGTCAAAGGCCAAGAGCCTATTTTGTACATGTAAATATTCATATTATTAATATAACAACATAGTTGCGTGTAGACCAACCATGAATAAAGAGTATGGAGGAATGAACTCCACTAGTTTGCGCAAGGGAGGAGGCTAATATATTGAGGAAAAAGTGATAAGCTTAAGAGCCTAATAGAATAATATATTATTATTCTAAAAAAAAGTTGTAAATAGGATATTAATTTATCCTAAGTTCCTTTAGGGAGAGGAACGAGTTCCAAGTGGGGGGAACATGATCCTGGAGAGCCAAGTGTCATCCAAAATGCAAGCATATTTATGGGGTGGAGTTTTCACCATTCTGAATATTAAGGATTCTCACCATGTTGGCCATTCGTTACTCGATTGAGCAGCGCACCCAACAAGCACATAGTAACCCTAGAATGCCATTGTGGAATTCCTGAAACACCTCAAACCTCTACAACAAGCCTGAACTGATACCTTCATTATACCTGTACCCTATGGGTTACTTGCATATTTTTCTATCAGTACCACTCCCCACGTCTAGGTTTTGTTGTTGCCATCACCATGCCCGTGTGTTGAGGAGTGGGAATGAAGAAGCGGGTTGTCAGACCCGAGGATAGAATAAGAAGGTTGTTAGGCCTGTGAGAAACTCTCTCGAGGTGAGAGAGTGTGATGGGGAAGTGAGTTCTCCTAGAGGGATTCTAGTAGCATATATAGAGCTCTGAGAATTTCTGATTCGACCTGTTGTTGAAGCCTCAGAAAGGGAGGTGTAGTAGTCGATGTACTCTGTGACAATGAAGGTGTACACTCCTGGGGTGGGAGAGGCATGTGGGGAAAGAGAGTTTGTCAGATGCAGGTATAATTATCTCCTTGGAGGAAATTATTCTTGTTGTACTATGCAACTTCCATTTATCCCTGCCTAGCCTAGGAATCCCTTGCTCGATGGAGTTTAGTCCCAACTCGGGGGTGACCCACTGCTAAGAGTGATGAGCAGCATGGTCTAAGGCTGGGAAGTTCATGGAAGGTCTATACGTAGTTGGTGTACTCCAATTAATATATAAGTATCATTTCTTTGCTGAGTGGTTAAATGATGTATTTTATTGCATGTTTTTTATTTCTTGTAATAATATCATTTGTTTCGTTGCATATATGTTTTCATGTTATCTCTATTTATTGTTGTTAAGGTTATATGTTAATATTTCTGCAAAATATGTTTACTCAATGATGATACCTAACCTGTTGGTGGTTGGGGGCATTACAAGTTGGTATCAGAGTGTTATCTGGAGTAGCATGGCCCGACCTGGGTGGTCGGGAATGTTACACATGGTTGGCATGCTATACAGTTGATGATCTTGATATATGGTATGTACATAGTCAACACATTTTCTTGGCATATGGGTGATGCACTTCATTATGGTATAGGGTATTGTATGGTTGGCACATAGTATGACACATGATGTAAATGGTTCATGCTTCGTTCATGATTCACCATTCATTCTTAACATATATTTTTCTTCATGATTGATGCATGAGATAGTATGTATGATTGGAATACACTTTATATATAGTATGGATGATTTTATATGGTTGACACATGGACAGGTCCAACGATTGTCATAGGAAGAGAATATCACTCTTGAACATTTGATCTATGTTCTGGTTGAGTAGTAGCATTTGCAGCAGAAGCATATTGTAGTGGTAGCATAGTGTCCATCTTGCAGAGAAGATAGGGGGATATATACTCATAGGGGGATTTATTTGTCTTTCCATGATTTATTGCAGTAGCATGATTCTAGGAGGGGATATGTGATGTAGGCACGTGCTCGCAAGGCACATCCACTTACAAGATCCTTCCTCCTTCCTTGGCCCGAATAAATAAAAGGCTCTTCTATTCCCTATCAGGAAATTTTTCACCCACAACAACTCTCTCACGGGATCTCCCTTTCTTCTATCGGAAAATCGGACTTCGCGATTTCGTGAGTCCTATGGTCACGCGTTTGTTTCTCATGATTCTCATAAAGTTGATGTAAGTCAATACTGACCTTTTACTTTTCTATCGGGGTTCCTCCTATCGGGATTTCAGCACTTGCGATGTCCAAAAAAACTCCCTTTACCGACCCCCAATCCTCGATACACCGAAACTCCAATGTGCTCATGAGTTTGACCTATCCACGTCCCTGTCACCTCTTCGAGATTTCAAACTTCACTATATCGTGAATCCTGATGTCTATGGTTTCTAGACTTTCCTCTCCCCGAATTCTGAACTAGTATGCCACCTGTCCTCTCACCAATTCCTGTGGCCCCACACTCCTTTAGTTGTCGATATATCGCGTTTTCCGATATCGCAGTTCCTTATGCAATGTTCCCCTTATCTCTTGGACTCCCGAATTGTCGAACCCCAACTTCTTCAGATCTCCCGACACACGTCTCGAATGATGGGTGGTTCAGATCGAACCTTGGACTTCGCCAAATGAAAAATCAAAACCACTCACTCCTATGAACCCCGATGACCAAATCTCCGATCGAGCGGCGAACTGGCACGTGTCTTACCTGAGATCCACGGCTATGATCCCTTCATTGTTGCGAGACTCAAAGGGTCTCGAGCTCCTGACTTCTGAACCTCCGATATACCGATGACTCCTGGTTCCTACCACCTGTCCCAATAGATGGACGGCTCTGAGCTCATCGGGATTTCCACGATGGATTTGTCGATATCTGGTCCACGAGATCCCCAATTTCCTGAACTCTGACGCCTCAATATTCTGATGCTTCTCGAAGTTTCCACTCTACTCACGAAGGCTTAAACCTTATGTAACTCCTGTCAAATCAAACAGTTGATGAGTAACAATGGGTTGATCCGATGGTTCAAAATCCCTTGAGCTTAAACTCCAGACATAATCGTATCCTCCTCGCTTCTCTGGCGGATCTTACGGCTGGCGAGATTTCACAAATCCTTTCCACGAGATCCTGACCATTTGTTCTCTCCTTTTTGAATCTGTGCGTGAACCAAGCGTTCCCCTTGCACATGACTCACGACACCTCCTAGACACTTCCAGTCGTAACTCCCCTGCACTATTCTTCAACTACTTGAAGGCCCTATCCTTCCTGAGCTTTCTCACGACTCTGGGTCTTAGAGAAGCTTCTTGCGCGCACTCCTTGCAGCAATTCTCAGACACTTCCAAGTGTTGAATACCTTCGACCCTGTGCACATCTGCAACATCAGTCCTTCAATACTCCGCTCAGATTCACAACTAAGACTTTCCTTAGCCTGCGCACTCCTTGCACGACTCTTATAACCCAATTTCACTTATGGGTGAATGAGAACAAGATTTAAACTATCTGAGCCTTCTATCAATGCACTCCTTGTGGACGACTTCAACTGCACTCCTTGCATGAATCCTTACGCAGATAGAGAAACAATTGAAACTCATTTCTCCTACTTCCTTTCTCAGATTTCAAACACTCAGCAAGAAATCATTCATAGATAGCATGTAAAACAAATGCATAACAGGAAGTAAATACTCATGAGCATAGAATTCAACATACATACACAGAGAACAAACACAAAACCATGGATTTGAATCAATCTTCTCTATTAATTCAAGCTCTGTACGTGGGTGTTCTTCCACAGCTCTCTGCCTCTCTTCTATGCTCTTCCTGCTTCAATAATAATACAAATGCATAATGAGGGTGTCTATATCTCATTTCCCTCTTTCTTTCTAAAACTGTCTAATCTAATATTAAGTTCTATCTACCTATTTCATCTCAACATAAATGCCTCTATCTACTTCATACTAGAGCGGGACGCTCAAGGTCTGATTACAATATACAAGTGAACCTCATCTTAATGGCTCATTTAAGATCACACATCAATTCCCAAGGGGATTTAAAAATTCTTGCTGGCTTGTCCAACTGTCCACTTGCATTCCGCGCTAGCTCGCTTGAACTGGGAGATGCTCCTACATCATACTCCCTCGCTTGAAAATTTTCATGGGCTCCTGTCCATGAGCTCCTGCATGGTATGTCCATGCTTCTGTATCTCTACTTCAGTCTCCCAGCTGGCGTCTTCAACTGGATGGCCCTTCCACTTGACCAAATATTCAAAGTATTATTTCCGCCAGGTCCTCTTACCCACTCGTTTATCCAGTATCCACTCCATCTGTGGCTTATATGCAACTGGCATCTGCTTTTTCCACTGAACCTATGACTGTTCATCACTTGTTCCTACTTCCTCATCTTTGTATGGGTACAAATCTGAGACATTGAATATCGGAGAAATTTCGATCCCATCGGGTAATTCAATCTCATAAGCATTTTCTCCCATTTTCTTCAAGACCTTGCAGGGTCCGATTTTCTTCATCTTCAATTTATTATACATTCCTCTCGGGAACCTTTCCTTTCTCAAATGTGCAAGAACCAGATCACCAAACTTGAACTGAAGTTGTCTTCTATGTTGATCGGCTCTACGCTTATACTCCTGGCTTGAATTCTGCAACCGCTTCTTCACCTAGCTGTGAAGTTCCTTCATCGCTTTTGCGAAATCCTCTGCACTAGTGCTCCTAGTTGCATTCTGTTCTGAATCCCTCAATTTACAAAATTCCCCTTGGCTGCATGCCATAAACAACCTGAAATGGAATCTGTCCTGTACTTCTGTTCACTGAGTCATTATACGCAAACTCTGCCTGCGACAATATATTGTCCCAACTGTAGTGGTGCTCTGTCACCAAGCTTCTCAGCAAATCTCCTAGACTTTTGTTTACTGCTTCTATCTGTCCATTCGTCTGCGGATGATACACTGAACTAAACAACAATTTAGTTCCTAGTTTCTTCCATAAGGTTCTCCAGAAATGTCCTATGAACTTCGTATCTCTATCCGAAACTATGCTCCTTGGTAAGCCGTGAAGTCGAATGACTTCTTTGAAAAACAGATTTGTGATGTGAGTTGCGTCACTGGTTTTCTGACATGGGATAAAATGTGCCATCTTGGAAAATATATCCACCACCACAAAGATCAAATCAAATCCTCTTTTCATCCTTGGCAACCCCAATACAAAATCCATGCTAATCGCATCCCATGGCCTTTCAGGTATGGGAAATGGTTGATAAAAACCTGCATTCTTCTTCCTCCCCTTCGAATGCTGGAAAATTCTGCATCTGTCCACAAATATCTTGACCTCATCTTTCATTCCCGGCCAAAAGTATGATGCACTCAGCTTTGTGAATGTCTTGTCATGACCGAAGTGTCCGACTAATCCTCCATTGTATTTCTCCTTCAGCAAATTCTCCCTCATGGAGCAATTCGGTATACACAGTTGATTGCCTCTGAACAAAAATCCTTCTTGGATCATGTACTCGGCCCACTGGCTTCTATCCCTAAGAAATGGATTCTCAGTTGCTTCATGCGCTTCCTTAAAATATGGATCATCTACGTACATGTCTCTGAGATCATCAAAACCCAATGTTTTGACTTTGAATTCCTGCAACAGCAAACACTTCCTTCTCAAAGCATCAACAACTTTGTTAGCAGTACCATAAATATGTTTTATCACAAATGTGAAATTTTTCATATATCCAACCCATTTAACATGTCTCTGGTTCAACTTTTCCTGTTGAGTCACAAACCGCAGTGCATGATTGTCACTGTATAAAACAAATTCCTTGGGAATCAAGTAATGCCTCCATTTCTTCAATGCATGTATAATAGCATAAAATTCCTTATCATAAGTGGAGTATTTCACTTTCACTTCATTCAACTTCTCTCTGAAATACACTATCGACCTGTCTTCCTGACTCAAGACCGCCCTGATTGCAAACCCGCTTGCATCGCATTTCACTTGAAATGTTTTTTGGAAATCCGGTAACACCAGAACAGGTTGTTCCATGATTTTCCGTTTCAGTAGATTGAAACTCTTTTCAGCTTCTTCAGTCCAGTGAAAATATTTATGTCTTTTCTTCACTGTATACATCATCACTGCACTAATTCCACTAAAATTCCTAATGAACTTTCAGTAGAAAATAGCCAACCCGTGAAAACTTCTCACCTCAAATATGTTCCTTGGTGATGGCCACTTTTTGATTACTTCCACCTTATCTGGATCCATCCTCGACTCATTTTACGAAATAACAAATCCAAATAAATGAGCTCTGTCTTCATGAATGAGGATTTTTTCATGTTTATCAGCAGCTTCTCCTGCTGCAATTTCTGCATCACGATAGCCAAATGCTTCAGATGCTCCATTGTTGTTTTACTGAAAACTAGTATGTCATCAAAATACACAATGAAAAATTTCCCAATGAATTCCTTCAGGACTTCATTCATCAACCTCATGAAGGTACTTGGCACATTTGTTAAACCAAACAACATAACAAGCCATTCATACAACCCTTCGTTGGTTTTGAATGTTGTATTCCATTCATCACCTTCTCTCATGCGAATCTGGTGATAACCACTCTTCAAATCAATCTTTGAGAAGAATTTTTCTCCACTTAAGCAATCCATAAAATCATCCATTCTCGGCAATGGGAATCTGTACCTGATGGTTATCTTGTTTATTGCCCTTGAATCAGTACACATCCTCCAGCCTTCGTCTTTCTTTGGACTGAGTATTGTTGGAACAGCACACGGACTCAAACTCTCCCTGACCAAACCTTTGTCCAACAACTCCTGGACTTGTCTTTTGACCTCTTCATTCTCTTGTGGCGTCAATCTGTACGCGGCTTTGTTTGGAAAAATATCTCCTGGTATGAGATCAATGTGATGACTCACACTCCTTATTGGTGGCAACGAACGAGGTAATTCGTCCACTACAATGTCAGCAAACTCTTCCAGCATTTCCTGAACCTCCTCTGGTAAATCATCCACTCTTGTGCTAGTCAACACAATTTTCAGTTTTCTGACCACAATGAACTATGGATCCTCCTTCTTAACCTCGGTAAGGAGTTCCTTCCCACTCATGAGAAGTACTGAGTTGATTATTTCCGGCTTCACATCCTTATCCTTAATTGGAAGCAACATGTGTGTCCTCCCATTCTTCTCTAGGGTGTATGTGTTCATCCTCCCATCATGAATCACATTTCTATCATATTGCCATGGTCTACCCAACAATAGATGAAAAACATCCATAGGAATGACATCACATAATATCTTATCATTATATCCTCCTATCTTAAATTCAACTAAGAATTGTTTGGTGACATTTACCTGATGTCCTTTTTGTAGCCACAAAACTTTATATGGACTTGGATGATCAGTCGTCTCCAGCTCCATCTTCTCTACCATCTCGGTCGAAACGAGATTGTCCATGCTACCGCTGTCCACAATGACTTTGCATGCCCAACCCTTGGTCTTGCAAGCAGTCCTGAAAAGTCTGGTTCTTTGGACTAAACTTTCCACCTCTTTCTCTGGTGTCAAAAGAACTTTTCGCATCACCAGCGATCTTCCACCTTCATCATATTCTGCCTCAACATCTCGCCTCTGTGCCTTGGTGATGTGAGTTTCTCCAGTTTCTTTCTTTTTCTATGGACACTCGTAAGACTTGTGCCCATTCTTCCCACATGTGAAGCATGTGATTACTCCACCTCCTCCTCTTCCTCTACCTCTAGTACTAGGAAAAGTGTTGTTGTCATCATAATCTCCTCTCTGCTCAGTATGTTGTCCTTTCTGTTCAGCATATCGCCCTCACTGTGAGCTTCCACCTCTCTCTGTCCATGCCTGAGATTTCTTCCAGTTATCCATGGGCTTCTAGGTTCTTTCCTGGGCAACTGATTTTCCTCTTGGCTGACTTTTGCCTCTGCCCCTTTGACCTTTCTTTCGGCTCATCTTCTCTTCAGCTTTCAGAGCCATCTGATAAGCATCCTCCACAGTCTGGATGGTTACCATGCTCATCTCATCCTGAATGTAGTATCTCAGACCATTCATATACCTGGCCACTTTTTCGTCATTGCTTTCGTGATGACCTGACCTGATATTCAACTTGTAAAACTCTTCAGTATATTCCTTCACTGACATCAAATTCTGTCTTAGGTTCTACATCCTCCTGAACAAAGAAATTTGATAGTCCCTGGGAATGAATTTTTCCTTCATCTTCACAATCATCCCGTCCCAGCTCCTTATTTTCTTCTTGCCTTGGCAACGCCTATCTGCTTTTAGTTCATCCCACCACAAGGTTGCATGTCCTTTTAATCTCGTGACTGTATGCTTGACCTTCTTTTCCTCTTCGATATCTTCATAGTCAAAATAGGTGTCTAGAGCTCTAATCCAGTCTAGAAGCTCTTCTACATCCAGATTTCCCTCATAAACTGGAATGTCCATCTTCACCTTTGCACCCATTCTTGCAACAACTTGAAGTAAGCGCTCATTTGTTGCATCTTCTGCTGGGATTTCTTCTTCTCCATGTCCAACATCATCTTCATTTTCGGACTCACTGATATCTCCTACATCAGCTATGCACCTTTGTCTTATTTCCACATCCACAAGTCTAGCGCGTATGTTATGCAGATCTCTTTCTACTTCTAGATTATGCACTTCTCTACCCCTTCCTCTAGACATCTCCATTTCCTCCTCTGGATCGGGTGATTGTCTATCTCTTCTTCTCGGCGGCATGGTGAATTTTCTTCCTTTTCTCTGCTACAGAAAACAAAGAAGCTTTTCAAAGCTCTGATACCACTTGATGTGTATCAGAGTGCTCCTTTACCTCTTATTCCTCCCTCGTCTAAAATACATAGACAAGATTTAGGCTCTGATACCACTTGACGCAGGTGCATCCTCGCAAGGCACGTCTTCTTACAGGATCCTTCCTCCTTCCTCGGCCCGAAGAACTGAAAGGCTCTTCTATTCCCTATCAGGAAATTTTTCACCCACAACAACTCTCTCACGGGATCTCTCTTTCTTCTATTGGGAAATCGAACTTCGCGATTTTGCGAGTCCTGTGGTCACGTGTTTGTTTCTCGCGATTCTCCGAAAGCCGATGTAAGTCAATACTAACCTTTTACTTTTTTATCAGGGTTCCTCCTATTAGGATTTTGGCACTTGCGATGTCCAAAACAACTTTCTTTACCGACCCCAGATCCCCGATACAACGAAAATCCGATGCGCTCTTGAGTTTGACCTGTCCACGTCCCTGTCACCTTGTCGGGATTTCAAACTTCACTATATCGTGAATCCTGATGTCTGTGGTTTTGAGACTTTCCTTTCCCCGAATTCTGAACTAGTATGCCACCTGTCCTCTCACAAATTCCTGTGGCCCCACACTCCTTTAGTTGTCAGGATATCGCATTTTGCGATATCGCGGTTCCTGATGCAATGTTCCCCTTATCTCCAGGACTCCCGAATTGTTGAACCCTGACTTCTTCATATCTCCCGACGTGCGTCCCGAATGATGGGTGGTTCAGATCGAACCTCAGACTTCGCCAAATGAAAAATCAAAACCACTCACTCCTATGAACCCCGATGACCAAATCTCTGATCGAGCGGCCAACTGGCACGTGTCTTACCTGAGATCCACGGCTATGATCCCTTCGTTGTTGCGAGACTCAAAGGGTCTCGAGCTCTTGACTCATGAACCTCTGATATACTGATGACTCCTGGTTCTTGCCACCTGTCCCAACAGATGGACGTCTCTGAGCTCGTTGGGATTTCCACGATGGATTTGCCGATATCTGGTACACGGGATCCCTGATTTCCCGAACTCCGATGCCTCAATATTCCAATTCTTCTCAGAGTTTCCACTCTGCTCACGAAGCCTTAAACCCTATGAAACTCCTGTCAAATCATATGGTTGACGGGTAACTATGGGTTGATCCGACGGTTCACAATCCCTTGAGATTAAACTCCAGACATAACCGTATCCTCCTCGCTTCTCTAGTGGATCTGACGGCTGACGGGATTCCACAAATCCTTTCCACGAGATCTTGACCATATGTTCTCTCCTTTTTGAATATGTGCGTGAACCAAGCACTCCCCTTGCGCATGACTCACGATGCCTCCTAGACACTTCTAGTCGTAACTCCCCTGCACTATTCTTCAACTACTTGAAGGCCCTATCCTTCCTGATCTTTCTCATGACTCTGGGTCTTAGAGAAGCTTCTTGTGCGCACTCCTTGCGAAAATTCTCAGACACTTCCAAGTGATGAATACCTTCGACCCTGTGCACACCTGCAGCAACAGTCCTTCAATACTCCACTCAGATTCACAAATGAGACTTTCCTTAGCCTGTGCACTCCTTGCACGGCTCTTATAACCCAATTTCACTTTTGGGTGAATGAGAACAAGAGTTAAACTATCTGAGCCTTCTATCAACGCACTCCTTGCAGATGACTTCAACTGCACTCCTTGCAGGAATCCTTACTCAGATAGAGAAACAATTGAAACTCATCTCTCCTACTTCCTTTCTCAGATTTCAAACACTCAGCAATAAATCATTCATACATAGCATGTAAAACAAATGCATAAAAGGAAGTAAATACTCATGAGCATAACATTCAACATACATACACAGAGAACAAACACAAAACCATGGATTTTAGTCAATCTCTTCTATTAATTCAAGCTCTGTACATGGGTGTTCTTCCACAGCTCTCTGCCTCTCTTCTATGCTCTTCCTGCTTCAATAATGATACAAATGCACAATGAGGGTGTCTATATCCCATTTTCCTCTTTCTTTCTAAAACTGTCTAATCTAATATTAAGTTCTATCTACCTATTTCATATCAACATAAATGCCTCTATCTACTTCATACTAGAGCGGGACGCTCAAGGTCTGATTACAATATACAAGTGTGCCTCATCTTAATGGCTCATTTACGATCGCACATCAATTCCCAAGGGGATTTCAAAATTCGTGTTGGCTTGTCCAGCTGTCCACTTGCATTCCACGCTGGCTCGCTTGAACTGGGATATGCTCCTGCATCAATATGATTGGAATCCATGCCATCAACATTTCATTAGAGTGATATCTTTTTTCCAAAGGGGGAGATATTATTTAGATGATGTTGCATTAGATAGGGGGATCAACCCCAAGGAGATTTCATATAGGGGGAGAAGGCCCAAGGAAAGAAATACCCTTTTTCATTGATTTCAAAAGGGGAGAGATAGTCACATTGATGTGGAGAGATGAACAATGATGATGAGCAATGATCATAGAGGGAGCATAAGCATTTTCATTTCCAAGTATTTCCATCAATGATTGGTGTTGACATCAATGTTGGTGTTGCCATCAATACCAAAGGGGGGTATTTTTGTATTATGTTTTCATTGATGTCAATGGATTGGTGTCAAAGGGTTGATTTCAAGTGGTGTCATAGTGATGTGTTTTCATTGATGCGTAGATGGATTGTGTCATGAATGCATGATGTCATAGATGGTTTGTTGTCATACATGGATTCTTGTGTAGATGGATTGATGTGTTGTCATTGATGTAAAGTTTGATCATTGTTGTATCATTTTATCATTTATGTCATGTTTAAGGTAGTCCATAAGGATTCTCTTATGTAACAAGTACCAAATGGATGAACTCGAAAGTGGTCCCATTATAGTGAAATCCCTCATGGAAAGACACTTTATGAACTCCAAATGGTTAGGTGGTTGAGAATTCCTAGCAGTGTGGTTAGGGAACCCAAGTTTTTTTGAGGAATAATTTTATGAAGATCAGTGAATTTTTTAGTGAGACTATTCTAGATGGATAGTGCTCATCGTGCCATTTTAGATGATATGTGGAAGGTCACATATCTCCTCACGATTTGAGAGTTATGGCCATGTGAAGTTGGAAAAACCTCATGTGATGTCTAGAAGACCCTAGAAGGTCAAAGAAGTAAATTATTCTAGAATCTCCTAGAATAATTTAACTAGTAAAAGGGGTTAGTCATGGGTTAAGTGGTTTCAACAAGAAAACAATTAAAACAAATTTAGTTGAAACTATAAGTGGAGAGTTTACTATTTGTGGAAAAGTTGTAGTAGGTGGAAAATGTGGTTAGAAGTGGGTTATCCCTAAAAGAAGGAAGTTGGTTAAATTTATTTAGAGGAATCTACTTGGAGAAGTATAGGAATTTTGATGATGAGAGTTTTGGAGGTTCAAAAAATCCTAATTTTCTGAAGATTTACATGGAATACAATGGTCCAGGGAATGTACATATGTGGGTTGAAGAAGGATAGGAAATGTATACTTGAAAAGGAATAGAAAAGCTTGAGTAGATGATAGTGTCAGGCCGCTAAAGTCTGAAACAAGTTCTAGATCAACATTCTATAGGTTCATATATGCTACAGAGGTTCTGGTATGGGTACATATTGTCTTGATGTTTATATTTTCTCATGGTATGGTTAATTCTTAAGGAATTGTTTGTATGGTTGTTATGATGTTTGGATATGATAAATGTTGTCTGGTTGGTTGAGTGGTTATGTTTTGATGTGGTTGAGGGATTTATGTGTTGTGTGATGATGTATGCATGAGGAACATGCATAGGTTGTTAGATGGTATATCTATGTTTGTTTTTGGTTATGGCACAGGTTGCTTGTAGTGATAAGTTGGATGTAGTGATAGGTTACTGGTGGATGTTATAGAGGAAATAAAGTTTTAGAAGTGAAAAAGAATTGATGCCCTAGTTTTTTGAAGATGTATGTAGGCTGATAGTGGAATGCAATATACCAGATATAAAAAGCATGCGGAACAAAAATGAAATGCTAGAAATGGAAGAATAATAGTAATATAACCAACATAATCTTCACAATAACACATAAATGATATGAGAACAACAACAGAAATAGCACTTTGATTCAGAAAGCAATGTTCATAGGCCTCTTCGAGGAGGCAACCTCCAATCGAGTAGCACTCTGTTACAATAATCTTCAAGCTAGGGTTTTCCTACCCTCGATCCTTATTTATACTAATTATGTCTATCAAGAGAAACATCTAGAGGAAGATCCTTCTAGAAGCGGAAGCTTCTATTAGGTCTTCTTACATCTACTTTATTCTATTTTATTGAAACGAATTATTAATATTGACCTTTATTACATCCAAATATATTGATCTACCTATGTGTGGGTTAGGACCTTAACATGTCCACCCCCTTAAAAAAAACCTTGTCCTCAAGGCTTGAGATGTGGAAACTGCTGCAGAATGGTAGTTGTTTCCCAAGTGGCATCTGCAGGAGTCGTATCTTTCCACTGGACTAGCACTTCCTTGATGGTTCTCTAACGCAGGAAATGCTCACGCTGGTCCAAAAATTCTTTTGGTTGTAGTCAAATGGATCCTTCTTCAGCTAACTCTAGAAGGTTGGTTTGAATTTTGCATCTAGTTCCAATCACCTTCTTTAAGCATGAAACATGAAAAACATGATGTAGCTTTGACTGAATGGGAAGATCTAACTAATAGGCGACTTTCCCCATACACTTGAGAACTATATAAGGGCCATAAAATTTGGGTGTTAGCTTCTGATAATGCTCGGCCTTGAGGGAAGTTTGCTTGTATGGTTGCAGTCGCAGAAACACCTGATCCCCTTCTACAAATTGACGTTCAAAGTGACCTTGATCTTCTTGTTTCTTCATGTGATTTTGTGCCATGACCAAGTTATCTTTAAGGGTACAAAGAATACCCTCTCGAACTGTAAGTGTTTGATCAACCACCTAGACCTTCAAGGTACTCGGTAAGTATGAGAGAACAGAAGGTGGCTTCTGTCCATATACTGTTTCAAAAGGAGTCATGCATGTAGTTGTATGATAGAAAGTGTTGTACCACCATTCAGCTAGGGGTAACTATTGAGCCAACTGATGTTGCTTCTCAGAGGAAAAACACCTCAGATATGTTTCCAAGCACTTGTTGACAACTTATGTTTGACCATCAGTCTAGGGATGATAAGATGTGTTGAGATGCAATTGGGTGCCCTGTAGCTTAAACAGTTATTGCCAAAAATTTCTTGTGAAAGTCAGGTCACGATCAGAAACAATAGAGTGCGGCATGCCATGAAGCTTAAATACCTAGTCCATGAAGATTTGAGCCACCGTGGATGCAGTAAATGGGTGTTGAAGAGCACAGAAATGAGCATACCTAGAAAGGAGATCCATAACCACCATTATGACTGATTTATTCCTCGATTTGGGTAAGCCGGTGGAATCAGAAGTGGTTGTAGTGTGCTCAGATATTTGACTATTTCTCCCTTGTTGCGTTGACACACCTCACATTCAACGAAAAAATTATGGATGTCCTATTTCATACCATCCCAGAAAAAAGAACGTTTGACCTTGTCATAGGTTTTGGTGAACCCTGAGTGCCCTGTTGTGGGTGTAGCATGAAGCTCAGAAAGTATCGTGGATTTAAGCTTTGATTGTTTACTTAAATACCAACAACCTTTGTATCGAAGCTCATCCTGGAGACAAGAGTACCCTGGGGGAGCCGGAACATTAGTCTGCAATTGTTGGATCAAATGTGTACTTTTGGGATCTTGTAGCCATTCCTAGTGCACATCTTGGAGCCAATCGAGTACAATGAAGAAAAGAGAAAAAGGGGATCCTTCATCTTCATATTTTTAGGACAATGCATCCACCACTACATTTTATTTTCCCTTCTTGTAAATGATCTCATAATCATATCAAAAGATGTTAGTCAACCATTTTTGTTACTCTGGGGAGGAAATGCATTGTTCTAGAAAGTACTTGAGGCTTTGATGGTCGGTCTTAATTTGGAAGCGTTTCCCCAAGAGATAAGGATGTCACAGATAAATGGCATGCAGAATAGCCAACATTTCCTTTTCATAAATGGGTTTTCCCAGATTCTATTCAGACAGTTGCTTGCTGGTGAAGGCCAAAGGTCGACCCTCTTGCATAAGGATAGCGTCGATTCCTTTCCCTGAAGCATCACATTCGGTCTTTTTGAAATCAGGAAGGTCCAGAACCGGAGTGGTTCACATGGTCGTCTTCAAGGTTTGAAAATCTTCAGAAGTGGTTGGAGTCCAAGTGAAAGAGTTCTTTTTGAGGAAAACAGTGAGAGGTGTTGCAATATTTCCATTGTTCTTAACAAACTTGCGATAATACCCTGTTAAGCCCAGAAATCCATGCAATATTTTGAGAGTCTTTGGGTGTGCCCAGTCTTGCATAGATTCAATCTTTTTTGGATCCACCCTAACACCATCCTTGCCAACCAGATGACCCAAGTATTCTACTTCTGAGGCACCAAAAGCACATTTAGACTGTTTCAGGAAAAGTTGGTGATGAGAGAGTAGACGAAGAACTTGATCCACATGAGTAAGATGGTATGTCCAGGTTTTTCTATAGATGAGGATATCATTAAATAAGACTAAGACAAAATGATGGAGAAAGGGATGGAAGACATGGTTCATGAGGCTTTGGAAGGTGGAGGTGGCATTACACAAGCCAAAGGGCATGACCAAAAATTCATAGTGGCCCTCATGAGTTTGAAAGGACATCTTGGGAATGTCTACCTCTTTCATACATATCTAGTGATAACCCGAGTGAAGATCAAGTTTAGTAAAGAATTGGGCACCACTCAATTCATCCAGGAGGTCATCAATGATAGGGATGGGGAATTTGTCTTTAATGGTCATTTTGTTGAGGGAATGTAAGTCAAGACACATTCTCCAAGAACCTTCTTTCTTTAGGACCATGACTACAGGAGAAGAGTAAGAGCTCATACTAGGGCAGATAACGCTTGCATGAAGGAGTTATTGGACCATTTTCTCAATTTCATTTTTTTTTGAAAAGGGGTGGCGATATGGATGGATATTGGGTGGAAGTCTACTGGGTATAAGGGGGATGGAATGATCATGAACACCGTGGGAAGGAGTTATTCCTTGGGGAGTGGAAAATACCATTTGATGTTTATAAAGGAGGGCTTGGAGGTCTTGTGGCACCGGGGGTGTCCTTGTTACTTGTATGGCATGGAGTTGGGAAATGACACCAGAATGACCTTTATTGAGTTTATTTCCCATGCGATGCAAACTAATGACCTCAGGTGAACCCACAGTGATGCCTTGGAATTTGTATTGGTGGCCTTCCTGGTCGAATTCCATGGTTAATGCCTTAAAATCCATGAGGATGGGACCCAAAGTTCTTAGCCAGTATACACCCAATACAATGTCACAACCACCCATGTCGATAGCAAGCATATGGGATTTTAGGTGGTAGTCACTGATTTGGAGACGCACATTTTCACAGCACTCTCCACATTTCATGGAACCACCATTGGAAATCATGATTTGGAAATTGTTGACAGCATGGATGTAGCAATGAGTTTCTTGGGAAATGCGGCAATGAATAAAATTATGGGTGCTTCCACTATCAACCAAAATGATGACCTTCTAATGCTTTATGTACCCGATTAACTTGAGGGTTTGGGGAGCGGAGAAGCCAGTGAGAGAATTGATGGAAATGGTAGGTTCGACTTCAAGAGGGTCTGAGGGAGGGGTTATGTCAGTGATTTCAGGGGACTCAGACACAAGGGGAGTTTCAACATCCTCTTCTGAAATATCCTCAGAGATGGCCATAAAAAGATTTTGTTCCTTACACTTGTGGCCCAGAAAATATTTGTCATCACAATTATAACAAAGGCCTTTGAGTTGGCGTTCATCCATTTAAGCTCTGGTTAATTTTTGGATCTTTAATGGGGCGGCGGGAAGAGTCGGAGTGATGGGTTTAGGGTGAGGGATAAAGGAGGGTTTCCTATTTTGAGAGGATACAACCTATTGTGCTTCTTTGGATCATTTAGTAGCCTCCACCCAACTCGAGGGTCGAGCCATGAGGACATGGGCCTGAATCTCCTCCTTGAGGCCACTGATAAAACACTCACGAAAGAAATCATTTGTCATGCCTTTTGTTCAAAAATCCAGGCGCTCAAAGGCAGCTATGAAGTCTTCTATTGTGCCTGATTGTTTAAACTTTGTCAAATGGCCCAAATGGTTGGTGTATGTATCAAAGCATTCATAAAGCTCAGTCACAAATTGGGTCCAAGCAATATGCCCTTGATGGGAAGTTTTTCTCCATTGCCACCATTTCCAACGTTCTTGATCTAGATGGAGAACACCATATAGGAGTTTGGCCAAGTCATCTGTAATGTTGTATAAGGAGAAATAATGTTCCATTTGGGTTACCCAACCAGTGGGGTCTGAGCCATCAAATTTGGTCACATCCACCCACAGAAGACATAGGTCATGTTGAAAGTGATGGGATTGAAAGGTATGGGAATGGGAGGAATGTTCACCTTCAGTCTTTATAGGTGCTTCAAAGAAATGGTCATCTGTAGGCATCTTTAGTTTGGTGCAGAGTGAGTGAAAGATAGATTCAAGTTAGGTTGTCAGTTCGTGTTTGACTTCCTCCATTGAGGACTGCATGGTTGTATTTATGGTAGCATTGATGGATGAATCCATGGAGGTAACAGTAGCATTGAGTTGTTTCACTTCTTTTTGTGTTTTGAGGAAACTAGATTGCAAGGTGTTGAAGTGAGTTTCGAGGTCTTGGCTATGGGTATGGGCCATGAGGATGGGTGAACTGAAAAGGGGAAGTCGAGGTCAAAAATTTTGCTGAAAAATGATATGGATGAATGTGATGAGGGAGAAGAGATGAATCCAATGGAATAGGTCTCAAATAATGGTGAAAAATTTTCCAGACCTTTTTTTTTTGTTTTTTTCTTTTCTTTTACACCTGTGGAGTTATACTCCAGTCTGAATAATTTTGTGCTGATGAAATACCCAAATTATTAATCAGAAAGAATGGCATATTTACTTGGAAACCCGAACACAATTGCGCGACAAAAGATCTTGTCCGTTTTAATTTGTTTCTGTTTTTGTTCCCCAAGGGTTAGGTATTCAAGGGTTCTACAGACAAGGGTTTGCTTTGTGCTATAGCTTGTTGATATACATGTGGGGTCCAACAGTAGTACTTGGCCCAATATCTTAGGGCACTAACTAAGGAGGATAGACCGTACCCTTAGCCATACCACCTGACTACCCAGGTACTAGAGAGTATCTTCCCAAGTGTTGTTCTTGGTGACACTATAGCAATCTAGTGGCTGATAGGTTTATCTAAAGAGGGCTTCAGGAAATCTAGGTT
>ML798707.1:184937-215523 GCA_009831015.1 Picea engelmannii | reverse complement strand
GATGGATTTGTCGATATCTGGTCCACGAGATCCCCAATTTCCTGAACTCTGACGCCTCAATATTCTGATGCTTCTCGAAGTTTCCACTCTACTCACGAAGGCTTAAACCTTATGTAACTCCTGTCAAATCAAACAGTTGATGAGTAACAATGGGTTGATCCGATGGTTCAAAATCCCTTGAGCTTAAACTCCAGACATAATCGTATCCTCCTCGCTTCTCTGGCGGATCTTACGGCTGGCGAGATTTCACAAATCCTTTCCACGAGATCCTGACCATTTGTTCTCTCCTTTTTGAATCTGTGCGTGAACCAAGCGTTCCCCTTGCACATGACTCACGACACCTCCTAGACACTTCCAGTCGTAACTCCCCTGCACTATTCTTCAACTACTTGAAGGCCCTATCCTTCCTGAGCTTTCTCACGACTCTGGGTCTTAGAGAAGCTTCTTGCGCGCACTCCTTGCAGCAATTCTCAGACACTTCCAAGTGTTGAATACCTTCGACCCTGTGCACATCTGCAACATCAGTCCTTCAATACTCCGCTCAGATTCACAACTAAGACTTTCCTTAGCCTGCGCACTCCTTGCACGACTCTTATAACCCAATTTCACTTATGGGTGAATGAGAACAAGATTTAAACTATCTGAGCCTTCTATCAATGCACTCCTTGTGGACGACTTCAACTGCACTCCTTGCATGAATCCTTACGCAGATAGAGAAACAATTGAAACTCATTTCTCCTACTTCCTTTCTCAGATTTCAAACACTCAGCAAGAAATCATTCATAGATAGCATGTAAAACAAATGCATAACAGGAAGTAAATACTCATGAGCATAGAATTCAACATACATACACAGAGAACAAACACAAAACCATGGATTTGAATCAATCTTCTCTATTAATTCAAGCTCTGTACGTGGGTGTTCTTCCACAGCTCTCTGCCTCTCTTCTATGCTCTTCCTGCTTCAATAATAATACAAATGCATAATGAGGGTGTCTATATCTCATTTCCCTCTTTCTTTCTAAAACTGTCTAATCTAATATTAAGTTCTATCTACCTATTTCATCTCAACATAAATGCCTCTATCTACTTCATACTAGAGCGGGACGCTCAAGGTCTGATTACAATATACAAGTGAACCTCATCTTAATGGCTCATTTAAGATCACACATCAATTCCCAAGGGGATTTAAAAATTCTTGCTGGCTTGTCCAACTGTCCACTTGCATTCCGCGCTAGCTCGCTTGAACTGGGAGATGCTCCTACATCATACTCCCTCGCTTGAAAATTTTCATGGGCTCCTGTCCATGAGCTCCTGCATGGTATGTCCATGCTTCTGTATCTCTACTTCAGTCTCCCAGCTGGCGTCTTCAACTGGATGGCCCTTCCACTTGACCAAATATTCAAAGTATTATTTCCGCCAGGTCCTCTTACCCACTCGTTTATCCAGTATCCACTCCATCTGTGGCTTATATGCAACTGGCATCTGCTTTTTCCACTGAACCTATGACTGTTCATCACTTGTTCCTACTTCCTCATCTTTGTATGGGTACAAATCTGAGACATTGAATATCGGAGAAATTTCGATCCCATCGGGTAATTCAATCTCATAAGCATTTTCTCCCATTTTCTTCAAGACCTTGCAGGGTCCGATTTTCTTCATCTTCAATTTATTATACATTCCTCTCGGGAACCTTTCCTTTCTCAAATGTGCAAGAACCAGATCACCAAACTTGAACTGAAGTTGTCTTCTATGTTGATCGGCTCTACGCTTATACTCCTGGCTTGAATTCTGCAACCGCTTCTTCACCTAGCTGTGAAGTTCCTTCATCGCTTTTGCGAAATCCTCTGCACTAGTGCTCCTAGTTGCATTCTGTTCTGAATCCCTCAATTTACAAAATTCCCCTTGGCTGCATGCCATAAACAACCTGAAATGGAATCTGTCCTGTACTTCTGTTCACTGAGTCATTATACGCAAACTCTGCCTGCGACAATATATTGTCCCAACTGTAGTGGTGCTCTGTCACCAAGCTTCTCAGCAAATCTCCTAGACTTTTGTTTACTGCTTCTATCTGTCCATTCGTCTGCGGATGATACACTGAACTAAACAACAATTTAGTTCCTAGTTTCTTCCATAAGGTTCTCCAGAAATGTCCTATGAACTTCGTATCTCTATCCGAAACTATGCTCCTTGGTAAGCCGTGAAGTCGAATGACTTCTTTGAAAAACAGATTTGTGATGTGAGTTGCGTCACTGGTTTTCTGACATGGGATAAAATGTGCCATCTTGGAAAATATATCCACCACCACAAAGATCAAATCAAATCCTCTTTTCATCCTTGGCAACCCCAATACAAAATCCATGCTAATCGCATCCCATGGCCTTTCAGGTATGGGAAATGGTTGATAAAAACCTGCATTCTTCTTCCTCCCCTTCGAATGCTGGAAAATTCTGCATCTGTCCACAAATATCTTGACCTCATCTTTCATTCCCGGCCAAAAGTATGATGCACTCAGCTTTGTGAATGTCTTGTCATGACCGAAGTGTCCGACTAATCCTCCATTGTATTTCTCCTTCAGCAAATTCTCCCTCATGGAGCAATTCGGTATACACAGTTGATTGCCTCTGAACAAAAATCCTTCTTGGATCATGTACTCGGCCCACTGGCTTCTATCCCTAAGAAATGGATTCTCAGTTGCTTCATGCGCTTCCTTAAAATATGGATCATCTACGTACATGTCTCTGAGATCATCAAAACCCAATGTTTTGACTTTGAATTCCTGCAACAGCAAACACTTCCTTCTCAAAGCATCAACAACTTTGTTAGCAGTACCATAAATATGTTTTATCACAAATGTGAAATTTTTCATATATCCAACCCATTTAACATGTCTCTGGTTCAACTTTTCCTGTTGAGTCACAAACCGCAGTGCATGATTGTCACTGTATAAAACAAATTCCTTGGGAATCAAGTAATGCCTCCATTTCTTCAATGCATGTATAATAGCATAAAATTCCTTATCATAAGTGGAGTATTTCACTTTCACTTCATTCAACTTCTCTCTGAAATACACTATCGACCTGTCTTCCTGACTCAAGACCGCCCTGATTGCAAACCCGCTTGCATCGCATTTCACTTGAAATGTTTTTTGGAAATCCGGTAACACCAGAACAGGTTGTTCCATGATTTTCCGTTTCAGTAGATTGAAACTCTTTTCAGCTTCTTCAGTCCAGTGAAAATATTTATGTCTTTTCTTCACTGTATACATCATCACTGCACTAATTCCACTAAAATTCCTAATGAACTTTCAGTAGAAAATAGCCAACCCGTGAAAACTTCTCACCTCAAATATGTTCCTTGGTGATGGCCACTTTTTGATTACTTCCACCTTATCTGGATCCATCCTCGACTCATTTTACGAAATAACAAATCCAAATAAATGAGCTCTGTCTTCATGAATGAGGATTTTTTCATGTTTATCAGCAGCTTCTCCTGCTGCAATTTCTGCATCACGATAGCCAAATGCTTCAGATGCTCCATTGTTGTTTTACTGAAAACTAGTATGTCATCAAAATACACAATGAAAAATTTCCCAATGAATTCCTTCAGGACTTCATTCATCAACCTCATGAAGGTACTTGGCACATTTGTTAAACCAAACAACATAACAAGCCATTCATACAACCCTTCGTTGGTTTTGAATGTTGTATTCCATTCATCACCTTCTCTCATGCGAATCTGGTGATAACCACTCTTCAAATCAATCTTTGAGAAGAATTTTTCTCCACTTAAGCAATCCATAAAATCATCCATTCTCGGCAATGGGAATCTGTACCTGATGGTTATCTTGTTTATTGCCCTTGAATCAGTACACATCCTCCAGCCTTCGTCTTTCTTTGGACTGAGTATTGTTGGAACAGCACACGGACTCAAACTCTCCCTGACCAAACCTTTGTCCAACAACTCCTGGACTTGTCTTTTGACCTCTTCATTCTCTTGTGGCGTCAATCTGTACGCGGCTTTGTTTGGAAAAATATCTCCTGGTATGAGATCAATGTGATGACTCACACTCCTTATTGGTGGCAACGAACGAGGTAATTCGTCCACTACAATGTCAGCAAACTCTTCCAGCATTTCCTGAACCTCCTCTGGTAAATCATCCACTCTTGTGCTAGTCAACACAATTTTCAGTTTTCTGACCACAATGAACTATGGATCCTCCTTCTTAACCTCGGTAAGGAGTTCCTTCCCACTCATGAGAAGTACTGAGTTGATTATTTCCGGCTTCACATCCTTATCCTTAATTGGAAGCAACATGTGTGTCCTCCCATTCTTCTCTAGGGTGTATGTGTTCATCCTCCCATCATGAATCACATTTCTATCATATTGCCATGGTCTACCCAACAATAGATGAAAAACATCCATAGGAATGACATCACATAATATCTTATCATTATATCCTCCTATCTTAAATTCAACTAAGAATTGTTTGGTGACATTTACCTGATGTCCTTTTTGTAGCCACAAAACTTTATATGGACTTGGATGATCAGTCGTCTCCAGCTCCATCTTCTCTACCATCTCGGTCGAAACGAGATTGTCCATGCTACCGCTGTCCACAATGACTTTGCATGCCCAACCCTTGGTCTTGCAAGCAGTCCTGAAAAGTCTGGTTCTTTGGACTAAACTTTCCACCTCTTTCTCTGGTGTCAAAAGAACTTTTCGCATCACCAGCGATCTTCCACCTTCATCATATTCTGCCTCAACATCTCGCCTCTGTGCCTTGGTGATGTGAGTTTCTCCAGTTTCTTTCTTTTTCTATGGACACTCGTAAGACTTGTGCCCATTCTTCCCACATGTGAAGCATGTGATTACTCCACCTCCTCCTCTTCCTCTACCTCTAGTACTAGGAAAAGTGTTGTTGTCATCATAATCTCCTCTCTGCTCAGTATGTTGTCCTTTCTGTTCAGCATATCGCCCTCACTGTGAGCTTCCACCTCTCTCTGTCCATGCCTGAGATTTCTTCCAGTTATCCATGGGCTTCTAGGTTCTTTCCTGGGCAACTGATTTTCCTCTTGGCTGACTTTTGCCTCTGCCCCTTTGACCTTTCTTTCGGCTCATCTTCTCTTCAGCTTTCAGAGCCATCTGATAAGCATCCTCCACAGTCTGGATGGTTACCATGCTCATCTCATCCTGAATGTAGTATCTCAGACCATTCATATACCTGGCCACTTTTTCGTCATTGCTTTCGTGATGACCTGACCTGATATTCAACTTGTAAAACTCTTCAGTATATTCCTTCACTGACATCAAATTCTGTCTTAGGTTCTACATCCTCCTGAACAAAGAAATTTGATAGTCCCTGGGAATGAATTTTTCCTTCATCTTCACAATCATCCCGTCCCAGCTCCTTATTTTCTTCTTGCCTTGGCAACGCCTATCTGCTTTTAGTTCATCCCACCACAAGGTTGCATGTCCTTTTAATCTCGTGACTGTATGCTTGACCTTCTTTTCCTCTTCGATATCTTCATAGTCAAAATAGGTGTCTAGAGCTCTAATCCAGTCTAGAAGCTCTTCTACATCCAGATTTCCCTCATAAACTGGAATGTCCATCTTCACCTTTGCACCCATTCTTGCAACAACTTGAAGTAAGCGCTCATTTGTTGCATCTTCTGCTGGGATTTCTTCTTCTCCATGTCCAACATCATCTTCATTTTCGGACTCACTGATATCTCCTACATCAGCTATGCACCTTTGTCTTATTTCCACATCCACAAGTCTAGCGCGTATGTTATGCAGATCTCTTTCTACTTCTAGATTATGCACTTCTCTACCCCTTCCTCTAGACATCTCCATTTCCTCCTCTGGATCGGGTGATTGTCTATCTCTTCTTCTCGGCGGCATGGTGAATTTTCTTCCTTTTCTCTGCTACAGAAAACAAAGAAGCTTTTCAAAGCTCTGATACCACTTGATGTGTATCAGAGTGCTCCTTTACCTCTTATTCCTCCCTCGTCTAAAATACATAGACAAGATTTAGGCTCTGATACCACTTGACGCAGGTGCATCCTCGCAAGGCACGTCTTCTTACAGGATCCTTCCTCCTTCCTCGGCCCGAAGAACTGAAAGGCTCTTCTATTCCCTATCAGGAAATTTTTCACCCACAACAACTCTCTCACGGGATCTCTCTTTCTTCTATTGGGAAATCGAACTTCGCGATTTTGCGAGTCCTGTGGTCACGTGTTTGTTTCTCGCGATTCTCCGAAAGCCGATGTAAGTCAATACTAACCTTTTACTTTTTTATCAGGGTTCCTCCTATTAGGATTTTGGCACTTGCGATGTCCAAAACAACTTTCTTTACCGACCCCAGATCCCCGATACAACGAAAATCCGATGCGCTCTTGAGTTTGACCTGTCCACGTCCCTGTCACCTTGTCGGGATTTCAAACTTCACTATATCGTGAATCCTGATGTCTGTGGTTTTGAGACTTTCCTTTCCCCGAATTCTGAACTAGTATGCCACCTGTCCTCTCACAAATTCCTGTGGCCCCACACTCCTTTAGTTGTCAGGATATCGCATTTTGCGATATCGCGGTTCCTGATGCAATGTTCCCCTTATCTCCAGGACTCCCGAATTGTTGAACCCTGACTTCTTCATATCTCCCGACGTGCGTCCCGAATGATGGGTGGTTCAGATCGAACCTCAGACTTCGCCAAATGAAAAATCAAAACCACTCACTCCTATGAACCCCGATGACCAAATCTCTGATCGAGCGGCCAACTGGCACGTGTCTTACCTGAGATCCACGGCTATGATCCCTTCGTTGTTGCGAGACTCAAAGGGTCTCGAGCTCTTGACTCATGAACCTCTGATATACTGATGACTCCTGGTTCTTGCCACCTGTCCCAACAGATGGACGTCTCTGAGCTCGTTGGGATTTCCACGATGGATTTGCCGATATCTGGTACACGGGATCCCTGATTTCCCGAACTCCGATGCCTCAATATTCCAATTCTTCTCAGAGTTTCCACTCTGCTCACGAAGCCTTAAACCCTATGAAACTCCTGTCAAATCATATGGTTGACGGGTAACTATGGGTTGATCCGACGGTTCACAATCCCTTGAGATTAAACTCCAGACATAACCGTATCCTCCTCGCTTCTCTAGTGGATCTGACGGCTGACGGGATTCCACAAATCCTTTCCACGAGATCTTGACCATATGTTCTCTCCTTTTTGAATATGTGCGTGAACCAAGCACTCCCCTTGCGCATGACTCACGATGCCTCCTAGACACTTCTAGTCGTAACTCCCCTGCACTATTCTTCAACTACTTGAAGGCCCTATCCTTCCTGATCTTTCTCATGACTCTGGGTCTTAGAGAAGCTTCTTGTGCGCACTCCTTGCGAAAATTCTCAGACACTTCCAAGTGATGAATACCTTCGACCCTGTGCACACCTGCAGCAACAGTCCTTCAATACTCCACTCAGATTCACAAATGAGACTTTCCTTAGCCTGTGCACTCCTTGCACGGCTCTTATAACCCAATTTCACTTTTGGGTGAATGAGAACAAGAGTTAAACTATCTGAGCCTTCTATCAACGCACTCCTTGCAGATGACTTCAACTGCACTCCTTGCAGGAATCCTTACTCAGATAGAGAAACAATTGAAACTCATCTCTCCTACTTCCTTTCTCAGATTTCAAACACTCAGCAATAAATCATTCATACATAGCATGTAAAACAAATGCATAAAAGGAAGTAAATACTCATGAGCATAACATTCAACATACATACACAGAGAACAAACACAAAACCATGGATTTTAGTCAATCTCTTCTATTAATTCAAGCTCTGTACATGGGTGTTCTTCCACAGCTCTCTGCCTCTCTTCTATGCTCTTCCTGCTTCAATAATGATACAAATGCACAATGAGGGTGTCTATATCCCATTTTCCTCTTTCTTTCTAAAACTGTCTAATCTAATATTAAGTTCTATCTACCTATTTCATATCAACATAAATGCCTCTATCTACTTCATACTAGAGCGGGACGCTCAAGGTCTGATTACAATATACAAGTGTGCCTCATCTTAATGGCTCATTTACGATCGCACATCAATTCCCAAGGGGATTTCAAAATTCGTGTTGGCTTGTCCAGCTGTCCACTTGCATTCCACGCTGGCTCGCTTGAACTGGGATATGCTCCTGCATCAATATGATTGGAATCCATGCCATCAACATTTCATTAGAGTGATATCTTTTTTCCAAAGGGGGAGATATTATTTAGATGATGTTGCATTAGATAGGGGGATCAACCCCAAGGAGATTTCATATAGGGGGAGAAGGCCCAAGGAAAGAAATACCCTTTTTCATTGATTTCAAAAGGGGAGAGATAGTCACATTGATGTGGAGAGATGAACAATGATGATGAGCAATGATCATAGAGGGAGCATAAGCATTTTCATTTCCAAGTATTTCCATCAATGATTGGTGTTGACATCAATGTTGGTGTTGCCATCAATACCAAAGGGGGGTATTTTTGTATTATGTTTTCATTGATGTCAATGGATTGGTGTCAAAGGGTTGATTTCAAGTGGTGTCATAGTGATGTGTTTTCATTGATGCGTAGATGGATTGTGTCATGAATGCATGATGTCATAGATGGTTTGTTGTCATACATGGATTCTTGTGTAGATGGATTGATGTGTTGTCATTGATGTAAAGTTTGATCATTGTTGTATCATTTTATCATTTATGTCATGTTTAAGGTAGTCCATAAGGATTCTCTTATGTAACAAGTACCAAATGGATGAACTCGAAAGTGGTCCCATTATAGTGAAATCCCTCATGGAAAGACACTTTATGAACTCCAAATGGTTAGGTGGTTGAGAATTCCTAGCAGTGTGGTTAGGGAACCCAAGTTTTTTTGAGGAATAATTTTATGAAGATCAGTGAATTTTTTAGTGAGACTATTCTAGATGGATAGTGCTCATCGTGCCATTTTAGATGATATGTGGAAGGTCACATATCTCCTCACGATTTGAGAGTTATGGCCATGTGAAGTTGGAAAAACCTCATGTGATGTCTAGAAGACCCTAGAAGGTCAAAGAAGTAAATTATTCTAGAATCTCCTAGAATAATTTAACTAGTAAAAGGGGTTAGTCATGGGTTAAGTGGTTTCAACAAGAAAACAATTAAAACAAATTTAGTTGAAACTATAAGTGGAGAGTTTACTATTTGTGGAAAAGTTGTAGTAGGTGGAAAATGTGGTTAGAAGTGGGTTATCCCTAAAAGAAGGAAGTTGGTTAAATTTATTTAGAGGAATCTACTTGGAGAAGTATAGGAATTTTGATGATGAGAGTTTTGGAGGTTCAAAAAATCCTAATTTTCTGAAGATTTACATGGAATACAATGGTCCAGGGAATGTACATATGTGGGTTGAAGAAGGATAGGAAATGTATACTTGAAAAGGAATAGAAAAGCTTGAGTAGATGATAGTGTCAGGCCGCTAAAGTCTGAAACAAGTTCTAGATCAACATTCTATAGGTTCATATATGCTACAGAGGTTCTGGTATGGGTACATATTGTCTTGATGTTTATATTTTCTCATGGTATGGTTAATTCTTAAGGAATTGTTTGTATGGTTGTTATGATGTTTGGATATGATAAATGTTGTCTGGTTGGTTGAGTGGTTATGTTTTGATGTGGTTGAGGGATTTATGTGTTGTGTGATGATGTATGCATGAGGAACATGCATAGGTTGTTAGATGGTATATCTATGTTTGTTTTTGGTTATGGCACAGGTTGCTTGTAGTGATAAGTTGGATGTAGTGATAGGTTACTGGTGGATGTTATAGAGGAAATAAAGTTTTAGAAGTGAAAAAGAATTGATGCCCTAGTTTTTTGAAGATGTATGTAGGCTGATAGTGGAATGCAATATACCAGATATAAAAAGCATGCGGAACAAAAATGAAATGCTAGAAATGGAAGAATAATAGTAATATAACCAACATAATCTTCACAATAACACATAAATGATATGAGAACAACAACAGAAATAGCACTTTGATTCAGAAAGCAATGTTCATAGGCCTCTTCGAGGAGGCAACCTCCAATCGAGTAGCACTCTGTTACAATAATCTTCAAGCTAGGGTTTTCCTACCCTCGATCCTTATTTATACTAATTATGTCTATCAAGAGAAACATCTAGAGGAAGATCCTTCTAGAAGCGGAAGCTTCTATTAGGTCTTCTTACATCTACTTTATTCTATTTTATTGAAACGAATTATTAATATTGACCTTTATTACATCCAAATATATTGATCTACCTATGTGTGGGTTAGGACCTTAACATGTCCACCCCCTTAAAAAAAACCTTGTCCTCAAGGCTTGAGATGTGGAAACTGCTGCAGAATGGTAGTTGTTTCCCAAGTGGCATCTGCAGGAGTCGTATCTTTCCACTGGACTAGCACTTCCTTGATGGTTCTCTAACGCAGGAAATGCTCACGCTGGTCCAAAAATTCTTTTGGTTGTAGTCAAATGGATCCTTCTTCAGCTAACTCTAGAAGGTTGGTTTGAATTTTGCATCTAGTTCCAATCACCTTCTTTAAGCATGAAACATGAAAAACATGATGTAGCTTTGACTGAATGGGAAGATCTAACTAATAGGCGACTTTCCCCATACACTTGAGAACTATATAAGGGCCATAAAATTTGGGTGTTAGCTTCTGATAATGCTCGGCCTTGAGGGAAGTTTGCTTGTATGGTTGCAGTCGCAGAAACACCTGATCCCCTTCTACAAATTGACGTTCAAAGTGACCTTGATCTTCTTGTTTCTTCATGTGATTTTGTGCCATGACCAAGTTATCTTTAAGGGTACAAAGAATACCCTCTCGAACTGTAAGTGTTTGATCAACCACCTAGACCTTCAAGGTACTCGGTAAGTATGAGAGAACAGAAGGTGGCTTCTGTCCATATACTGTTTCAAAAGGAGTCATGCATGTAGTTGTATGATAGAAAGTGTTGTACCACCATTCAGCTAGGGGTAACTATTGAGCCAACTGATGTTGCTTCTCAGAGGAAAAACACCTCAGATATGTTTCCAAGCACTTGTTGACAACTTATGTTTGACCATCAGTCTAGGGATGATAAGATGTGTTGAGATGCAATTGGGTGCCCTGTAGCTTAAACAGTTATTGCCAAAAATTTCTTGTGAAAGTCAGGTCACGATCAGAAACAATAGAGTGCGGCATGCCATGAAGCTTAAATACCTAGTCCATGAAGATTTGAGCCACCGTGGATGCAGTAAATGGGTGTTGAAGAGCACAGAAATGAGCATACCTAGAAAGGAGATCCATAACCACCATTATGACTGATTTATTCCTCGATTTGGGTAAGCCGGTGGAATCAGAAGTGGTTGTAGTGTGCTCAGATATTTGACTATTTCTCCCTTGTTGCGTTGACACACCTCACATTCAACGAAAAAATTATGGATGTCCTATTTCATACCATCCCAGAAAAAAGAACGTTTGACCTTGTCATAGGTTTTGGTGAACCCTGAGTGCCCTGTTGTGGGTGTAGCATGAAGCTCAGAAAGTATCGTGGATTTAAGCTTTGATTGTTTACTTAAATACCAACAACCTTTGTATCGAAGCTCATCCTGGAGACAAGAGTACCCTGGGGGAGCCGGAACATTAGTCTGCAATTGTTGGATCAAATGTGTACTTTTGGGATCTTGTAGCCATTCCTAGTGCACATCTTGGAGCCAATCGAGTACAATGAAGAAAAGAGAAAAAGGGGATCCTTCATCTTCATATTTTTAGGACAATGCATCCACCACTACATTTTATTTTCCCTTCTTGTAAATGATCTCATAATCATATCAAAAGATGTTAGTCAACCATTTTTGTTACTCTGGGGAGGAAATGCATTGTTCTAGAAAGTACTTGAGGCTTTGATGGTCGGTCTTAATTTGGAAGCGTTTCCCCAAGAGATAAGGATGTCACAGATAAATGGCATGCAGAATAGCCAACATTTCCTTTTCATAAATGGGTTTTCCCAGATTCTATTCAGACAGTTGCTTGCTGGTGAAGGCCAAAGGTCGACCCTCTTGCATAAGGATAGCGTCGATTCCTTTCCCTGAAGCATCACATTCGGTCTTTTTGAAATCAGGAAGGTCCAGAACCGGAGTGGTTCACATGGTCGTCTTCAAGGTTTGAAAATCTTCAGAAGTGGTTGGAGTCCAAGTGAAAGAGTTCTTTTTGAGGAAAACAGTGAGAGGTGTTGCAATATTTCCATTGTTCTTAACAAACTTGCGATAATACCCTGTTAAGCCCAGAAATCCATGCAATATTTTGAGAGTCTTTGGGTGTGCCCAGTCTTGCATAGATTCAATCTTTTTTGGATCCACCCTAACACCATCCTTGCCAACCAGATGACCCAAGTATTCTACTTCTGAGGCACCAAAAGCACATTTAGACTGTTTCAGGAAAAGTTGGTGATGAGAGAGTAGACGAAGAACTTGATCCACATGAGTAAGATGGTATGTCCAGGTTTTTCTATAGATGAGGATATCATTAAATAAGACTAAGACAAAATGATGGAGAAAGGGATGGAAGACATGGTTCATGAGGCTTTGGAAGGTGGAGGTGGCATTACACAAGCCAAAGGGCATGACCAAAAATTCATAGTGGCCCTCATGAGTTTGAAAGGACATCTTGGGAATGTCTACCTCTTTCATACATATCTAGTGATAACCCGAGTGAAGATCAAGTTTAGTAAAGAATTGGGCACCACTCAATTCATCCAGGAGGTCATCAATGATAGGGATGGGGAATTTGTCTTTAATGGTCATTTTGTTGAGGGAATGTAAGTCAAGACACATTCTCCAAGAACCTTCTTTCTTTAGGACCATGACTACAGGAGAAGAGTAAGAGCTCATACTAGGGCAGATAACGCTTGCATGAAGGAGTTATTGGACCATTTTCTCAATTTCATTTTTTTTTGAAAAGGGGTGGCGATATGGATGGATATTGGGTGGAAGTCTACTGGGTATAAGGGGGATGGAATGATCATGAACACCGTGGGAAGGAGTTATTCCTTGGGGAGTGGAAAATACCATTTGATGTTTATAAAGGAGGGCTTGGAGGTCTTGTGGCACCGGGGGTGTCCTTGTTACTTGTATGGCATGGAGTTGGGAAATGACACCAGAATGACCTTTATTGAGTTTATTTCCCATGCGATGCAAACTAATGACCTCAGGTGAACCCACAGTGATGCCTTGGAATTTGTATTGGTGGCCTTCCTGGTCGAATTCCATGGTTAATGCCTTAAAATCCATGAGGATGGGACCCAAAGTTCTTAGCCAGTATACACCCAATACAATGTCACAACCACCCATGTCGATAGCAAGCATATGGGATTTTAGGTGGTAGTCACTGATTTGGAGACGCACATTTTCACAGCACTCTCCACATTTCATGGAACCACCATTGGAAATCATGATTTGGAAATTGTTGACAGCATGGATGTAGCAATGAGTTTCTTGGGAAATGCGGCAATGAATAAAATTATGGGTGCTTCCACTATCAACCAAAATGATGACCTTCTAATGCTTTATGTACCCGATTAACTTGAGGGTTTGGGGAGCGGAGAAGCCAGTGAGAGAATTGATGGAAATGGTAGGTTCGACTTCAAGAGGGTCTGAGGGAGGGGTTATGTCAGTGATTTCAGGGGACTCAGACACAAGGGGAGTTTCAACATCCTCTTCTGAAATATCCTCAGAGATGGCCATAAAAAGATTTTGTTCCTTACACTTGTGGCCCAGAAAATATTTGTCATCACAATTATAACAAAGGCCTTTGAGTTGGCGTTCATCCATTTAAGCTCTGGTTAATTTTTGGATCTTTAATGGGGCGGCGGGAAGAGTCGGAGTGATGGGTTTAGGGTGAGGGATAAAGGAGGGTTTCCTATTTTGAGAGGATACAACCTATTGTGCTTCTTTGGATCATTTAGTAGCCTCCACCCAACTCGAGGGTCGAGCCATGAGGACATGGGCCTGAATCTCCTCCTTGAGGCCACTGATAAAACACTCACGAAAGAAATCATTTGTCATGCCTTTTGTTCAAAAATCCAGGCGCTCAAAGGCAGCTATGAAGTCTTCTATTGTGCCTGATTGTTTAAACTTTGTCAAATGGCCCAAATGGTTGGTGTATGTATCAAAGCATTCATAAAGCTCAGTCACAAATTGGGTCCAAGCAATATGCCCTTGATGGGAAGTTTTTCTCCATTGCCACCATTTCCAACGTTCTTGATCTAGATGGAGAACACCATATAGGAGTTTGGCCAAGTCATCTGTAATGTTGTATAAGGAGAAATAATGTTCCATTTGGGTTACCCAACCAGTGGGGTCTGAGCCATCAAATTTGGTCACATCCACCCACAGAAGACATAGGTCATGTTGAAAGTGATGGGATTGAAAGGTATGGGAATGGGAGGAATGTTCACCTTCAGTCTTTATAGGTGCTTCAAAGAAATGGTCATCTGTAGGCATCTTTAGTTTGGTGCAGAGTGAGTGAAAGATAGATTCAAGTTAGGTTGTCAGTTCGTGTTTGACTTCCTCCATTGAGGACTGCATGGTTGTATTTATGGTAGCATTGATGGATGAATCCATGGAGGTAACAGTAGCATTGAGTTGTTTCACTTCTTTTTGTGTTTTGAGGAAACTAGATTGCAAGGTGTTGAAGTGAGTTTCGAGGTCTTGGCTATGGGTATGGGCCATGAGGATGGGTGAACTGAAAAGGGGAAGTCGAGGTCAAAAATTTTGCTGAAAAATGATATGGATGAATGTGATGAGGGAGAAGAGATGAATCCAATGGAATAGGTCTCAAATAATGGTGAAAAATTTTCCAGACCTTTTTTTTTTGTTTTTTTCTTTTCTTTTACACCTGTGGAGTTATACTCCAGTCTGAATAATTTTGTGCTGATGAAATACCCAAATTATTAATCAGAAAGAATGGCATATTTACTTGGAAACCCGAACACAATTGCGCGACAAAAGATCTTGTCCGTTTTAATTTGTTTCTGTTTTTGTTCCCCAAGGGTTAGGTATTCAAGGGTTCTACAGACAAGGGTTTGCTTTGTGCTATAGCTTGTTGATATACATGTGGGGTCCAACAGTAGTACTTGGCCCAATATCTTAGGGCACTAACTAAGGAGGATAGACCGTACCCTTAGCCATACCACCTGACTACCCAGGTACTAGAGAGTATCTTCCCAAGTGTTGTTCTTGGTGACACTATAGCAATCTAGTGGCTGATAGGTTTATCTAAAGAGGGCTTCAGGAAATCTAGGTTCATCCATACACAGGTGTTGTCTAATGCGCTACCACTTAAAGGGGTACCAACAGGGGTTACAAGCGTGGCCAACAGATGTGCGCTTAAGAACCACTTGTATTTCCTATGTGTATGAATCACTCAACCGCTGGTTTATGTGCTTAATGACAGATCTTTGTGGCTTAAAGACACCGGAATATGTCTCTACCCTGAAAACAAAATTCCCACAATTTCTTCCAAGGAAAGTTCTCTGATACCACTTGCAATATACCAAATATAAAAAGTATACGGAACCGAAATGAAATGATAGAAATGGCAGAATAACAGTAATATAACCAACATAATCTTCACAATAACATAGAAATGATTGCAAATTGATGAGGCCATAATCGAGACATCACTTAAATACCTGGTGGAGGTACAATTGGTATTGGCTAAAATACCAACAAAGGCATTGTACAAGCTGTAAGTCATTGTCGCACAGGAAGTGAAATTACGAGCTAGAGAAAATGAAATGGAATTATAAATAACAAGATTTGGAAAGGATGCATTGGAAATGGTGATAGAATAGGTAAATTTGGAGACAAAGGAGGAGAAGCAATGCGCAAATAAATTGGAGCAAAGTTGAAGGAAGTCTTCATAAAAAATTTGGACAATGCAAAAGAAGCTGTGAGCAGTGTTGAAGGACAGATTCAAATCATCCCACAAATTCTCTAAAAATATAAAAAGGATATAGATGATCTCAAAGAAAATTTAACACCAACTACCCCTTTCGAAGTCACGGTTTAAAGCGAACATCATGCATCCCTGCAAGTGAAAATGATGGAGAAAGAAGCTAAGAAGGTCACATAATTGTTTGATAGGATAGTGAAAATATGGATGACGTTGGAGGAACATGATAGTGTCCAAAAAATAGAAAAACAAGAGGAAATCAACACTGCAATACAGGAGTTGAATCAGGGAAAAAAGGCCATGAGGATTACAGAGAAATTGAAGGGCACGCAAGAGATGAATACCTTGTAGACAAAATTAAAGACTGCGCAAAATAACAAGCATGACATGCAAGCCCAGTTAGAACCTCTCTAGGAGAAAGCAACCCAAATAATTTCATAATAGGAGTTGGAAAAGACAATAATGGCTCAAGATCATGCCAAGAGTGCAAAGTCTCTCAAGGAAGATATCACAACACAAAGGGTGGAAGAGCTTACAAAGAAAGTTGTGAAAGCTAGAGAAAAAGGGGAAGACTTAGAAGGAAAGTTTTGCATCTTGGCATAGGTTGTTTAGGGAGTGTGCACCATCTGAGTGGCTCAGGACGAGCCACATGTCAGTGTTGGGGGCATGTTGGGCTCAGGCCTATTTCAAGAAGGAAGTTTATTTTGGGTGCAAGACTATTTTTGGAGAAGGATCTATTTTGGGGAAAGACCTAACTATTGGAATGGAATACCCAATGTCGGAGTGCAAGCAACAAGTGGCAAGAAATTAGCATGCAGGAAAAGAATGAAAAGAAACATGCAAGAGGAAAATCAATGTGGTGAGAAGGTAGAAAATCCTAACCATGATAGGGTTAGGTTTTTTGACAAATATTGTAACGGATATATGCTTTTAAAATAGTATAAATAAGAACCTAGGAGGTCTAGAAAGGGTGATGTGAGTTAAGGAAAGAAAAGGATCATATCACTTTGTGAGATTGTCGACTGTAATAAGGTTGTAGAAGAGTCGAATGAGGTATATTTTGAGGGTTAGGTCACAGTTTGAGGATCCCGGTGTGATCTAGTCCACCTCCCAGGGGGTTCCCATCCTCAATCTTAATTGTATTACTGAGATGTAATGTGTGCAACACAATATTTTGCAGCAGATTAAATAAAAGAGCAGAGAATTCATATCTTTGTGGATGTATCCCTAGGAGGGGGTGAACCATGGTAAATCTTATGTGTTATGTGTGATTGTTACTGAATGTTTACATTTTGTAGTTTTTTAGCTCGTGAATGAATGGTTAAACTAGAAATAGCATCATACATGCATAGGGTTAAAGATGAATGAATCATAGAAGTACTTGAATATTTAACAAGGTTAATGCATAAAGAAGAAATAACACAACCCCCGATCCCCACTCATTCCTAGACTACAAGCACTTGAGAATTGTAGTCACCCATAACAACTATCTCGGGTGAGACTGCATTGTGCATCCTGTGCACAACGTTGCCTTCTGGTTTACTAGGAGGGACAATAGTTGTGAGGTATTTGTTGGAAACTTGTTGAGATCCGAACATGGGTTAGCCAAAGAATTGAAAGAGAGATCAGCGAACACCATAAACTAACTGATAAGGAGAAGTACATGTTGATCTTTATGTGGTGATTTTGTTTTCCTAAAGAAAATTCAATTGGGAATGCCAAGATTTCTTGTTGTCATTCAAAATATTTTTAACACTTCTCATTAAAACTTTATTATAATATTTTTCCAATCCATTTCCTTTAGGATAATATGCAACAAAATGCCCAAAAATTATATTATATTTTTGACAAAAATTATATTATATTTTTGACAAAAATTAATCATGACTACATATTTAAAAGCTTATGCATTATCTGTGATAATGTTTTGTGGACAACCAAATATGGCTAGGATAGTTTCTTGAAATTTTATTACCATTATATCAGTTTCATTTATGGTATGAATTGATTCAACTCATTTAGAAATATAGTCAATGGAAGTAAGAATCCATGTATGTTGAGCAATAGAAGAAGGATGAATCTCTCCTATGAAATCTAAACCCCATTGTTGAAAGAAAGATTCATCCTTAACTGGTACTAAGGGTAAGGAGGGTAAGTATTGTTTTCCTGCAAACAATTGGCATTCTCTATAGGATCTAACTTTTTCATTTACATATGAAAAAAAAATTGGCTGATAATATCCTTCTCTGATCCAGGATCTTTTCATCGTGACTTATCAAAAATTGTATTAAATGAGCATAAATTAAAGTGCACAATTAAACAATGGAAATCTCAAAAATGAAGAGCATAAACATCATATATGAACACAAAAACTTGATAATGGAGTTCATCCCTAGTGGACTATGTCTCTGGGTCCTGCTCTCAAATGGATAGGCTCTTTCATTAACTCAACAAAAGAATTTGGAAAAATACATAAATATACCTCATTCTGAAATCAAGTTGTAGAAATAATGCTCAGATAAAAAAAAATAGACATCACCACTCAATTTGTGGTGTCGAATTACCCAAAAATGACTATCTCCACACCTTGATCCGGATCTGGCACTCCCAGGCCCAAGAAGAATTTCATCTTAGTTTTTGTGCCCTATGCAACCTACAATAATGACAAACCATGTCTCATAATCCATGCCCACATTTTTATGATTGCACCTCCCCCTTCCAGATGGGAAAAACCTGGCTTAAATAGAAATATGGTGGAGGTATTTACCAATGGGTTCATTGGCAAGTTGGTTTTCGATTATAATTAAAATGTTATATGTGGGGGGAGCTCCTGGGGTCAAAACCACAAGCCTCCCTTTTTTTCCATTGGTCATAACCCCCACTATATTTGGATGCCAAACTATATCTTTGGCAGGTGTCTTAGATACGGCGGGACCTCTGCCAGATTTGGTAGGGGTCTGTTTATATATATTTTTTATTTTTTGGTCACAGTCCCTCTTTGGGGAGTTTGGGGGTGCCATCTATCTCCCACTGATTGGGCCATGTCGCATATGCTGATTGGCCCACCTAATCATTGATGTCACCTCCATGTCAATTCGTACATGACACATGGCACTTTCTGGTTGGTGCCACGTGGCATCACTTGGGGGTGCCACGTGGCATTTTTCTACTGGCTCACATAGACCCCTGAAAATCCTATTGGTGGGTGACACATGGCAGCCTATGGTGATTCCATGTGGCATGTTGACTTCAGAAGTCATCACACTGACATCATCCTTTCATTTCAACTACTAATGTGATGTTGACGTCAGCAGTATGAATGATGATGTGGCCCCTGTTGACTTTCCCTATTTGACCACAACTTTGACCGCAAATATCTTTCAAACTGTAAATCCATTGGATGATTCATTTGCGCCATTAGAAATATTGTTATGCGCTCTTCACAATCATTCCATTTTCACTAAGTTTTGGGAAATTTAAATGTTTCCCTTTCTCTTCCTGTTGGAGTCATTTTGATCATTATGGGTTGCCTCTGTGAGTTTTGAGTTGTTCTTATCCTTATCTGGATCCTTTTTGGATCACTCCTTCCCACTGAGAGAATTTTGGACCACCAAAATATTTCATCAATCAAAGTAGTAAGTGAGGGAAGATTCCCTTCACTTTTTCCTTCTCGATCTACTTTTCCTTTCTTAGATGGGTGCCTTTTAAGCCTACTCAAAGATAATCAACATCACCCCTACGTGAAGTCCTCATCCTCCTATATAGGATGATATCTTCTTGTAGCTCATCCAAGTACTCAGGTGAAAACTCATCAACTTATGGTATTGAAACTTCCTCGTCTTGATCCATGTTCATGGGAGGATAAAAAAAATTCAAGTTCTCAACGTTCACAACTGAATAAATCTACTTGTAAGGTGGAAGATCTAGACAAAAATAATTGGTACCACTTTTATCCAAGATAGTGAAGGGTCCATAAGGAATGGGATTGTGTTTCTTGACTTCACCCTTCAATATCTCCTTACTGATGTGAAGCCACACCTGGTCTCCAACCTAGAACTAATGATCAAACCTATGCTTGTCATGTTGAATTTTATACTATACTTGACTTTTCTCCACCTATTCCCGGACTACCTAGTGTATTTGTTGGATCCTTTGGATGAACTTGTGGGATTTGTCCTCTATTCATTCTTCATTTACATTTCCATTTCTCCCATACATAAATTCTAAAGGAACCTTTGGTAGGTTTTGGCCCAAGTTTGATCAGACCAGGGTCCTTCTCAGGTTACCAACAAAAGGTACTGAGTATTCTAGAGCGTTGGAATTTTCATCTCCTCTGAAGAGAAAAAGTATCACCTGAAGCGCCGCTGAGAAAAATAGATAGGCAAGGGCCAAAAAATACTTAAGAGGATTCACATAACCTTCAAGATTCATCCTTATCTTGCATAGGACATATAACTACCAAACAGATATAAAATCGTATGCACAAGAACTAAACCTACTTATGTTGTGGAAAAGCATTGAAACATAGATACATCATGTGGAACTCATGAACCATAAATAAGTATTGCAATGCATAAATATAACACAGAAAGACACAACATATTTTGAAAATTTAGATCCTTCTTCATATTATCTTCAGATATTTTTTCATTTACAAACTCAGAGATACACATTAGTGCTTTGTTATAGACTCATACATCTGGGCTCATGTCATGAAGCTCTAGCTCCCAAAAGGTGTACAGGTTACATTACAAACTTAGAACCCAACTTCTATACAATAGAAAACAACTATGACATCAACCTAACAGTAAGGGAAAGATCGAACTTAACACAATCACAATTCAACCAAACCCTTTTACAATCATATTCATCCCTATATATAAGGTAAATTGTGTATTTTGTCTTGGCTTTCATGCTTCCTTTTTTTGTTGAAATCGCTTATGCTTTGTTGGTGTTGCATTGTCATTTTCGCAACTGATCTTTTTGCTTCTCCTTGCTCTATTTTCCAGGTTATTTTGAAGCTTTCGCAACTCTTACTAGGAAAAAAATTGCGCAATTCCTTATCCCAAAAATGAAGGGCCCAATAGGCTTCGACCACAAACCTTGAGTCGCCCTCAAGTCAAGTACTCATCTCTTTCGCAGCTTCCAGGAGCAACAGTTTTTTTCCCTTGTCCTCCTTTTGCTCTTCCTTTTTCTCTTATTCTTGCGCTTTCTCTTCTTTTTCCTCTTCAAATGAAGGGCCAAACTCTGGGACCAAATCCAAGGCTTGCTTCCTCACTCCTTGAAATCTTCCAACTTTATCCTACCACTTCCTGGAAATAATTATTGGGTCACCTCTGTAATACATCCCTTGGGCTTGGATGTGACCAACAAGTTCCACTCAGAGTCTATTGTTGCATAAACTTGATGCATATGAATGTACATTGTCTGAATGATAGGCCTGGAGTCATGAAAATCCTTCTTTTCTACAGATTGTGCCTCAAAGAGGGTGTTTAGTTCATTGTCTACTTACTGGATCTATTCAAACTACTATTTTTTCTCTAGTGGATCCATTGTGGTCACAACTTCTTTATTCAACACCTGGATTATGTTGTGGAAATCCTCCAAGGTTTGGTTGCATCTAACGATGATGCCTATCCAATTGTTGACTTCCATAAAATTCCTTGTGCACTTAGTTGTGCGCTTATGAAGTGTTTCTTGGGTATTGTTTCCTTATAGCACTACCTTTTCCATCTGCTCCTACATCTTCTGAGGTTGTTGCTTCATTTCTTGTTGAGTCTGACACAACTGCAATTCCATATCCTTAGCACGAATGGCCAATTGTGTCCATGCTCCTTGGAGCATCTCAATCTGATTCCCTAACTCGCCTACATCCCCAGCTTTGGGAAGTTGGGGTGTGACCTTTCAAATTTTCGGTCAGTCTTCAACAAGTTTTTCCTACACTCTTTCCAGTCTGCGTTTGACCTGGATCTTTTCATGTTATTCTTGTTTATTACATGCTTTCACAAGGAACACTTCCTCCCTTGTACTTGGCAGACATCTTGGCCTATTGGAGCCTCTGCTCTAGTTCATTAGTGAATTCTCTTATCATTCCAACCAAGTGTGTCGCTGGCCACTGTGCTAGGTCAACGGATGAAGGGGTTGTGTCTCTGGGTGCTCGAGTTTGTAGTGGAATTCCACTGGACATTGAATTCTTCGAGCAGGTCTCTACCTCCTCCTCCCTTGTTAAGTTCATGGCACAAGACTCAACCTTAACGTTGAGGGAAAGAGTGTCAGAACCTCTGTTCTAGCTATGCAGAGTTGCAGCAAATATGCACACTGCTGAGGGTTCTAGAGAACTAGCCCCATCTATTTATGCATAGATGTCATGCTTTGCTCAGAAGCTGACTCAAGTTCCTTATAAACCTCTAGTATTTCCTTCCCTTTACTTGCATTGACTTCCTTTCTTGTGCTTCCCTGGCCACCCTCAACCTTGGTTGTTGAGGGGATATGCTAGGTAATTTGAGCTTGCAGCTCCTCCACTGTTTGAGTGTCCTTTTTCATCACAAAAGGCATAATCTTCTCATCTTGGGTTTCCGGGTTCAAACCAGTAAGCTATAGTCTCTTCTCTAGTACTTATGGATTTAGACTAGAAACTTATGGTCTCTGCTTAGGAAACTCCTGGGTTATTTCTAGGACTTCTCTCTCTGGTTTCTTTGTCGGATCGAGATGCATCGACTTTGGGTCTGTGATTTGGGGTGTACTGGTGGTTTTTGGGGTTGACAGTTGGGGTTGTGGTGGTGATGGAGGGTGTTTGGTGATGATGGTGGATGGAGGGGTGTTAGGCTCAGCGACATCCTTAATATGGATGATGGGGGTTTCTCTGATTGGTGAGCGAGTGCAGGGGACGACAGATAAAATGGGTTGGGGGTTTAAGAATTTAATCGATGAGACCCTAGTTTTGAGCTTCTTTGCCACTGGTTCTGTGATGAACACAGTGCTTAGGATCTTGTTGGAATCCTTACCTATCAACATGGATTTATCTGGAAGTTGCGGGAATACTGACAAATTTCTTTTCTTCCAGTCCAATGGATGTGTCTCATCTTCCTCCTCGGAGTTTGAATGTGTATGATATTCCTTCTTCTGGGCCTCTAGTCCTACACTTGATCCTAACCCTACTTCTTTTCCTTTATTCTTTAGTAGTTATGTAGGCAATATATAGTGCATCCCTGACTTGCACGGGTTTCGTTTAACTCCCGGCCATGACATTACCCATTTTTCAAAGGCCTCCTCATCCAGGTAAAATGGCAACATCCTCAAATGAAATTCTTCCCTGTTACCATGCCTCGAACATACAAATGTATGATGTCATTTCATGTTGAAATCAAAGTTCCTCGTGTTGTAGTTGAGGATCTCCTGTGGAATGCGCAACCTTTGTTTTGTGTCGATCAATCCATTATACCACTTGGAGAACGTCTAGTTGTTGAAGGTTGTATTCTCCGATTCCACCCTAGAGTGTCATGGCTCAAACATATTTTATATGCACCCCTTGTCTTCTAGCACCAACAGTATTCTAGCAGGTGGCATCCACTTGAACATTGTGAACACGAGAAACAGGTAGTGCTATAGCAAAAAACAACCCCTCTACGAACTACACCAAGGGTCTAAAGTGTAGGCAAAGAAAACCATCTAAACTCTCCTACTTTTAATCATCATCCAAACATTAACCCACAATCATACATAAAATACAAGAGAGAGGGATCTGGTAGGCCTACCTTAAACTCTGTGTCCAGTGTTGATCCCTTTGCGCTTGGTTGTTTCCTGACTGGAAATATCCTCCCAAGGCTAACCTGGATTCATCAAAATACAAACACGAAACTACAAGCATGCATTCTACATATGGATTAGTGGTTTAGACATCATAAAGAAGAAATGTAAACAAATCATATAAGTTTAAGACAAAAGTACTTCTTTATATTAATCTCACAAAAAGTCACTTACAACATGAGACCGCCACTGCTCCTCGAACTTGGTCCTGGGCTCCTCTTCACCATGCACCAATTGCTTTCCCATCTTCTTCTCCTCCTCAGTTCTCTCTTAGGGAAATGGTAAAGGGCTTTGCAATTGGGGAAAAGGGGGATTGATAAAATGGGCAAAGTTTCTTTTCTCTCATGCTTATCTTTTCAATGGGACCCCAACCCCTTATTTTATAGGCCAAAAGGGATAGTAGCGGTTGGGGTGACTGGCTATGGGAATTCAAACAATTATGTAATGGCCTAGAAACCAGTATCCTATGCAATTTTCCACTTTTCACGATATTTTGTGAGTGTGCACAGGCTGTAGTTGGTTAGAAGGTGTGTGTACGTAGGTAGTAGTGGTGCAGGGTGCGTACACCTTCAAAGCAATGGTTTTTTGAAGACTTGTTCAGTGATGGATTGGAAAAGATGGCAAGTTAGATGGCCTAATTCTAGGTATTCATGTCTGGTGCAATTTAGGGTTATAAAATATGCCCCCTAATGTGTGAGGTCAGAAGAGAATCTGATGGATTAAATACATTACAAATCTTCACCACTGTATGATGCGAGTGAGCCCAGGGAATGGAGTTCAAGAGGTTCCATCTACAAAAATTACAATTTGTCTCATCGAGGCAGGCATACCCATGCTTGGGATGAAATAAAATCATGGCTTATAATTAAATACACTACAGATCCATGTCATTTAACTATATAAAGTGTAGCCGTGAGCAGTACACATCGGATCTACATCTCAAAAATCAAAATATATACATGTATAGTATCCATCTTCAAGAAGCCAATGATTCCCAATGGCTAGAGATGAGGTCTTCAGAGCTCGAGCAACAACCTCAAAATCTTCAAAACTCGGCTAGAAGTGTAATATGAGTGTACGACTTCACTACCCAGTGGTCTTCAACGACTCATTGGGAACATACAAGAGGATATTGATGATCAGGCATAAAACTTCATTGATTTTGAGCAAGGACTTGATTGGTCTTTCGAGGTGGCCATGCATGAGGAAATGAGACAAACTGCAAAAGGGCTGACTCAAGTTTAGTAAGAATTCCCTTGGAAAAAAGCACGAAAAAATATGAGACTCAGGGAGCATGGCATTGACATAGGTTCATGATGCAAGAGGCAACACAAACTCTCCAAATGTTTAGAAGGGTAACCAAATGGAGGAGAACACAACTCTATGTAGCGAGAATAGCTTCCTAAGGTCATATTGAATCCTATATCTTGACGAACAAGCTAAAGGATGTGCTTTTTCCAAGGGTGACTCAATGTTTTGTCAACAAAAATGAAATACTTTTCCCTTCCTCTTTTTGGGGTATATTTGATTTTTTTGTCTTTTTCAATAATTGTGAAAAGTTTTGAAAAAGAATAAAGAATGCTACGTTACAAAGAAGGATCAAGTGTTGCAGACATACTAGTTCCAAGATCAAGGAACACATTGATGCTCAAAGAAAGGGGACATATGCAGGAAAAGGACACTCGGGAAAAATCCTCCATGGGTCAAGGTCTCAATACGCAGAGGCAAAATGTTACAAGGCTTGCGTATGAGGCATGGTTTAGATGGTTTAGTTGAGAGTAACATGGAGTCGGCATTAGGCCAAAGACACAGGAATGAAAATGCAATTAATAAGACACAATGATAACGTCCTTCGATGTAATTTTAATGAGCCCAAAGAAGGAAAGCTCAATGGTTTTTCATTTTTAGAGAGTTTGAAAAAAGCGTAAAAGGAGACTCCATTGGGGTACCTTTTTCGAAGGTAGTCTAGTTGGCTCAAAAAGGGGGTAAACTAGCACCGAACAAAAATCTATTCAAAATCATTTTAACGAGTGTGACAAAGACAATATCACTCGGCATTTTTTTCATATTTAAGGAGTCTGAAAAGAGCTTAACTATGGACTCCCTAAGGGATGTTCTTCTGGACCAATTTAATGAGTGTGAAGAAACGAGGTCACTCGACCATCTTTTAAATTTTAGGGAGTCTGAAAAGAGCTTACCTATGGACTCTGTGGGGGGTTCCTTTTTCGTAAGTTTAGTCCTTCAGGCCTGAAAAAGGGTTAAATCTATACCTGAGAATAATCTTCTAGAGAGTCGAGGCTCCTAGAGTATACCTTTGTTCGTACTTTTGACTATCCGAACCGAAAAAGGGTTAAACTATCGTCGGACAGACATGCCTTCAAATTTCAGTTTAGTGAGCGTGAAGGGAAACAAGATCACTCAACAATCTTTTCATGTTTGGAGGGTCTGAAAAGGGCTTAAAAGAAGACTCGTTGTGTTTTGGGAGTCCCGAGGGTGAGGTCAAGAGTGATAATGAATCATGCAAATGAGGCTCAAACTCGTAATCAGGAAAAATTAATAAGGACTCCCGAGCCTATAGTCATTAGTGATGACATGAACACCAAAATGCAACCAGGATCTACCTAGGGAACACATGTAAAGGTAGGCTCTAGCACTAAATTATGACACCTCTAGAGCAAGAGTGAGGGTTTCGTGTCAAAATTCAGTGGGATCGATCCTATGGTGAATAGAAAAAGACAACAAGGGGCAACGACTAGAGGTGGAATCCTATCTTACATGCACAAAGTTGAAAAAATGACTTTTTACCACAAGACCTTTAAAACTGGCCCATCTCTCAAAAAATTCTCAATACCCAAAATAACACTTATCGTAACATCCCCTAAGAAACTCAAGAACCATAGTAAATAATTTTCAACCTAGAAAAAATGGCAAAAGGGTCCAAAAAATGACAAAAAGGGGCCAAAAACATTTATAAATAGAAAGTTGGCAGCTCATTATCACCATTGTCATTTGAGAATTGACCAAAAGTCAGAAAACACCCCTTTTCCAAAATAGTTGATTATGGTAGCTTCAATGGATGAAACGAACTTTTTTTTGGACCAAGTAAGTGCACACTAACCCCTCTTGCATTCCCATTCCTCAATTTTGTATTTGTTTTTGTTTTTTGGGGGGGAATTGACCTTTAATGAGGTCAGCCCTACATGTACATGGGTTGTCCAAGGACAACCCGCATGTACACATGAGCATCAGATAAATTGCCTGTGTGCACATGCGACTGTCCCCAAGACAGCCCACATACACCCTCAAATAAGTGGGAAAAAAATGGAAATGCAAGAGTTAACTTCCATTCATTTAATTTTGCAGGATCTATGTGCATTGGAGAGAGAGAGAGCATGAGGAAATTGATTTTTTGGTCTTCGAGGACCCTGTTGCTATCATTGTTTTGTCACAATGCGGGTTTCTGAAGTTCTTCCAGTTTCCATTTATGAGGGCACAACCTAGGTTTCTAAATGCATTGATAGATTACTGGCATCCTAATGTAGAGGAATTCATGCTCAAGGGGTAGTCATTGACTCCAACGATTGAGGACATTTACTTCCTGACTGGTCTCTCAAGGAGAGAGGATCTAGTCAACTTGCGCACTTTTCCCCCCGGGCCTCACAACATTGAGGAGTTGATTGGACTCCATTGCGAGGTTGGTACTGAGAAAGTAGGTTCTCATGTGCCTATACATAAGATCAACAACCTATCACTCAAAGTGATAGTTCTTCTTATTGGGTGGATCACTGGATCTGCAACTTTACATCAGGCTTCCCGGGTGCACATGCATTTTGCAGTACAGTGCTTAAAAGTATGGATTTTCAAATGGAGTACCACAATGTTGGATTGCATGAAGAGACAGTTGACAGACTGTTGGATACGGGAGCACCGAAACTTCAGGTTTGGTATTTTTTTGTGCTCCTTTTTCTTCACAAGGGTACCCAGTCTGATTTCTCAAGAGACTATAAGAGGGCATGAGGCCTCTCTCCCACCGCTATGCATATGGGAAATTTTGTTTCCACGATAGGGGGAGGGAGGAGCATCGAGGCCTTTGATGAAAAAATTTTCGACTAGTGGTCATGGCAGATTCTAGAAATAGAAGACTACCCCTATGCCGGGATCAATTTTTCTAGAGATCCTGACATGCCAGTACCTCCCAGAGTGGAGCAAGGAGAGATGTGTAAATTTTCTTTTCAAAGTTATTTAATTTTTTATGTCTTTTTATATATATCATTTTTTGTATACCAAAGTATCTGACACTAACATATCTGTTATGTACAGATGTGGGACCATGAATCCTGCAAACTTCTCGAGGACTAGGTGGCATCCTCAACTAGAGGCAGGACCAACTGGAGTCATCGGACCAGCAACAATAGTAGGGGGGCCTCCAGTCGAAGAGGCTGAGAGAGTATTGAGACAGATAGAGTGGAACCTCACCATGCTCACTCGTACAGTCCCTATGGCAGAGATCAATGATCTCCCGTAGTTGAAGAAACCTCACGCAATTGGGGTGCCATGGACCTGAGTCCAGCTCTTTCGTCATTTGGAAAACATTGTTGTTGACTACAGCAGGGCAAACAGGACCCTCCCTTAGCTAGGCTAGACTACTTACGTGCCAAGAGCACCTTTTGTATATTTTTGAGGGCATAATCCCCTTGACTCTGACTGGAGATATTTTTGAGGCGCTTGTGCCCACCCATGTACTCTAATATATATATATATATATATATATATATATATATATATATATATATATATATATATATATGGATATTTTTCATCTTTTTATGTCTTATGGATTACATATATTTTACAAATGTATTTACATGTGCATGTGTGTTCTTTTTCTTACATGTGTGCAATATGCCAATCTAATACATGATTAGATAGAGTATCAGTAATTTGATTCAATATCTTAGGAACATGGATATAGGTAATGTAATCAAAGCTTTGTTCTAAGATATGTACCCTAAGGAACCATCAGTGTAGTATAGGATTGTAAATGCGGTAAACCCAATTTAACTGAGACACAACTCGCTGACTGTCTAAGTAGACCCAGAGGTGAGAGATAACATGCGATAAAGCGTCACAAAGAATCTCTAACACTGCATTGTATTCAGCGACATTGCTTGTGGTGTCACCTAAACAGATACCTTTTTAAGATAGAAACTGGCCCTGAGGTGTGAAAATCACCTAAGCTATGGAAGCAAGCCTCCGAGTGTGTCGACTAGCACCGTCTGCGAACCCAACAAACACCTCTGATTCACTTGACATCTACCACAGTGAAAAAGATGACATCAAAAATGACACGTCCATAAAACAAAAAGACAAAAACTAAAAAGAGAATGTACAGGACTATACATATGTTACAATAAGTCACCCAAGTTGACCCACCTATGAGTAATACTTCTTGAGGTAGAGCCCATTTCTAGGATTTTCCAAAGCATTTCCCTCAAATTCCACCAGACGTTAATAGCCCTTCTTTAGAACCTCCTTCACGATGAAACGTCTGAACCCCATGGGTTTGAACTTGCCTGCCCCCAAGGGGTCCTTATCTTGGTCATTGACTAGGACAAGGTCACCTTCAGATAAAATCTAAGGATGGATGGACTGATCATACTGACACTTGAATTTTTTTTTGTGAGCCTCTCTAGCTAAGGCTGAATTCCGACGTTTCGCATTGAGCTTCTCAATATATAATAAACGCTCTTCAAGCGGTGAAGTGTCTGGAAATAACTGTACTGCCAACTTTAGAGAGGGGATCTGGCACTCTATAAGAAAGATTGCTTCCATGCCATAAACGAGTTGAAAAGGTGAGAAATTGGTTGTAGTCTTAACAGATGTTCGGTAGGCCCATAATGTTGATCAATACAACATCAACTGCCAATTTGACCTGGCCGAATCAATCATTCATTGTAAGATAGTCTTAAGGGATTTATTCACCGCTTCCACCTGACCATTCGCTTGTGGGTAGTAGGGTGATGAATGTTCTTGCCTCAACCCAAGATTTGATGTTAATTTGGACATCATTTTGTTCTGAAAGTGACTTCCATGGTTAGTGACAATCTCTCTCGGGATGTCGAACCTTGCTATTATCTGGTTAAACAAAAAGAGAGTTGCGGTCTCTCCATCATCTTTAAATTTTTGCATAGCTTCGACCCACTTCGTGAAGTAGTCTAATGCTATGATGATATAACAGTGTAGCCTTGTGGAAATATGGTTGCATGTAGCATAATCAATCACCCACTTGGTGAAGGGACCAATTGTGATGACAGGAAGCATGGGAGCGGGGTGTACCCTCATCTTCCGTTAGAAGATCTGACATGAGTGGCACTTCTTGACTGATACAACACAATCTTTGAATAATTTCGGATAAAAGTAGTTGGCTCATAGAATATTTTGGTATGTTTCCAACCCAAACAAATGACTACCACATGCTCCAGTGTGGCAATCATTAAGCACGATTTCCGCTTCTTCATGGGTGAGACACCGACGAAGGATGCAATCTACACCTTGACGATACCGAGTGTCCTTGAGCATGAGATAGTTTTTTTCCTAATGACATATACGGCGGTGCTCATCATGAGAAGTAGAGGTAGGGCACTTCAAAGTCTGGAGATAGAATAGTATATCTCTGTACCAGAGGTCTAAAGATGAAATCAGAAACATGCTTCCTTTGATAGGCGACTCTTCGGGTATAACATCACCTGATTCAACCGGAAGTTCCAAAATGAGTTCC
>ML798707.1:143101-162402 GCA_009831015.1 Picea engelmannii | reverse complement strand
TCTTTAGTCCAGCAAGATTCATCCAACCTAGATCCAACTCCTACACAAGATTTTGATCCGCTTCTTGAGCCTATTTGGGATCAAGGTTCTCTCGCTAACACTGATTTGCTAGACTTAGTCTTGCCCTCTGACAAAGTAGTAATTGAAGAAATGACTAGTCCAGATAAACCCTGGGATGATCTTCATCACAGTTCATACTTCCTCCTAGAGTTAAGTAGAATTGAGGCCGGAGAATTCACCTTGACTATGACTGGAGATAGGTCTTGTCATATTAATCCCTTAGCTACACACGAGGTTTATGTTGAAGGTAATATGGAAACCATCACTGAAACCATCCCGATCAATATCTCTAGAACCCCTAGCATCATGGAGAATGTTTTTGTTGGAGCTTATTTCTCCCCCGGAAAGATTCAAATCTACACAGATCTATTTAAATAATTATGTGACATTTTTGCCTAGTCTTATGAGGAGATGTCAGGCATCGATCCAAAAATAGTTAAACATGAAATCAAAACTTATCCAGATGCCAAGCCTGTCCAGTAGAAGCTTTGCCCAGTTAACCCCAGGAAAGCAGTAGCCATTAAGGTTGAAGTTGAGAAACTGATAAAAGCCGATTTTATCTATCCTATCCATTTGACCCAATGGGTGTCAAATCATGTGTTGGTCAATAAAAAACAAGGCACGATTTGTGTATGTACATACTTTCATGATTTGAACAAGGCTTGTCCCAAAGATAATTTTCCTACACCATTCATCGACCAGATAATTGAAGAATGTGCGGGTTGCGAGGCCTTCTCTTTCATGGATGGTTTTTTGAGATATAACCAAATACAAATCAAACCCGAGGACCAGCACAAAACAACTTTCATCTATCCATGGGGTACATTTGCGTATTGTATAATGCCTTTTGGTCTCAAAAATGTTGGATCCACCTTTCAACGGGCCATGTCTTTTGCTTTCCATGACTTCAAGCATATAGTCGAGGTTTATTTAGATGATTTAGCATCAAAATCTTGCAAGAGAACGGATCATCCCACACACCTCTGACTTATCTTTGAGCGTTATCGCTACTTCTAGATTCACTTGAATCCAAACAAGTGCTTCTTTTGTGTAACATCAGGACATTTGTTAGGTTTCATAGTTTCAACAACAGGGATCATGGTCAATCCTCTCAAGGTTGAGGAAATAATTCAGTTTCCCCCCCCCCATGCACAATCCTTCAACTTCAAACTCTATAGGGAAAGGAAAAAATTTGAAGATGCTTCATTGCCAACTATGTCAAGATCACAAAGGGATTTATGTGCTTACTGAAGAAAGACATTCCCTTTCATTGGGATGATGTCAGCCAATGTTCTTTCGATGCGTTGAAACATGCCCTCACAACCGCCCCTCTACTCCAACCACCTAACTATAACAAGGATTTCTAATTATATCTGGTTGTAGCAGAATCAACCATTGGCATGGTATTAGTTCAGGAGGATGATCTGTTCTCAGAATATGTGATTTATTACCTGATCCAAGGCCTCGTAGGACCGGAACTCAATTATTCTCATATTGAAAAACTAGCATTGGCAGCAGTCCATGTTGTTCAACGGTTCTGTCATTATGTTATGTTTTGAAAGACCACCATCATTTCTGTCGTGAATCCATTTCAGTACATGTTGACACAATGGGTAATAGGAAGAAATATCAATAGATGGATAGTCATCCTCTAGGAATTTGACTTAGATTTCATTTCAATGAAATCCAAAAAGTCACTGGTCTTCGCAGAACTTATTTCGGAACTTCTGGTTGAGTCAGGTGATCTTGTGCCCGAAGAGTCTCATATCAAAGGAGATATGTTTTTTATCACCTCTTTGGATCCCTGGTATGGAGATATACTTATCTATCTCCATACTTTGAAGTGCCCCACATCTACTTCTCATGATGAGTGTCGACGCATGCACCATCAGGATAAGAATTATCTCATACTCGATGATACATTGTATCGGCGAGGTGTAGACTGCATCCTGCGTCGATGTATCACTCATGAAGAAGTAGTTATCGTGCTTAACGATTTCCATACCAGAGCCTACGAAAATCATTTTTCTGGGTTGGCAACAACCCAAAAGATTCTACGTGCCGATTACTTTTGGCTAACACTAATCAAAGATTGTATCAAATCGGTCAAAAAGTGCCACCCATGCTAAATATTCTCTTGGAAGATGAGGGCACACACGACTCCTATATTTCTTGTCATCACAGTGGGTCCCTTCACCAAGTGGGGGATTAATTACACTACATGCAACCCCCCTTCAGCAGGGAGGAATAGTTACATCATCGTAGCCATAGACTACTTCACAAAGTGGGTCCAAGCTATGCCAATGTTTAAAGATGATGGAGAGACTGCAACTCTCTTTTTATTTAACCATATAATAACAAGGTTCGGCGTCCCAAGGGAGATTGTCACTAACCATGGCAGTCACTTTCAAAACCAGATGATGACTGAGTTAACGTCAAAGCTTGGGTTACAGTAGGAACATTTGTCACCCTACTACCCCCAAGAAAATGGTCAGGTGGAACCTGTAAATAAAACTCTTAAGACCATTCTACAGTGAACGATCAACTCATCCAAGTCAAATTGGCATTTGATGTTATACTCGAAATTATGGGCTTATCGAACGTATGTTAAGACTGCAATCGGTTTCTCCCCTTTCCAACTCATTTATGGGTTGGAGAGAGTCTTACCTATCGAATGTCAGATACCGTCTCTAAAGTTGGCAGTACAATTATTGCCAGACACTTCTCCACTTAAAAAGTGGTTATTATACCTTGATAAACTCAATGAGAAGCGTCGTGATGCAACCCTGGCCAACGAGGCTCACAAACATCAAGTCAAGTGTCAATATGATAGGTTTGTTTGTCCTCAGATTTTTTTTTAGGGCAACCTTGTCCTGGTCTATGACCAAGATAAGGACCCCCTGGAGGCAGGAAAATTCAAACCCATGTGGTTCGAACCTTTCATCATAAAATAGGTTCCAAAGAAGGGTGCTTTTCGAATTTGAAGGGAATGCTTTGGCATAGCCTAGAAATGGACTCTATCTCAAGAAGTATTACTCATAGGCAGGTCACCATGGGTAACTTTTTGTAACATATATATAGTCTTTGAACTATTACTTTATAGTTTTTTTTTTAGTGTTATGGACATGACGTTTTGATGTATCTTTCATTACTGCGGTATATGTCGACTGAACCCACGGTGTTCATTGGGTACTTAGACAGTTCTAGCCAGCACACTCGGAGGCTTGCCTCCGCAACTTGGGTAATTTTTACACCTCGAGGCAAGTTATTATCTTCCAGAGGTATATGCTTAGGTGACACCACACACAATGTCATCAAGTACAGTGCAGTTATTGAGTTGCTTCATGACACTCAATCATTTGGTATCTCTCATCTCTAGGTCTACCTTGATGCTCAGTTGGTTGTGTCTCAATTAAATAGAGTCTACCATGTTCATGATCCAACTTTACACGGATGATTCCTTAGGGTACGTCTCTTAGAATGAAGCTTTGATTATATTACACATTTTCATGTTCCTAGAAGATTAAATCAAATTACAGATACTCTAGCTAATCAAATATTAGATTGGCATCTTGCACACATATGAAAAAACATACACATAAACATGTAAATACAATTTTTGCAAAAATTATCCATAAGACACAAAAACACATAAAAATCCATACATAACATCATAGTCACCAGAGTACATAGATGGACGCAAGCGCCTCAAAAATATGACCAATAATGAGTCACGGGGCTTATGCCCTCAAAAAATATATACAAGTAGTGCTCTCGGCACGTGAAAATCCTATTTAAAGTCAGGGCTTGTGGGCCCTGTTGTACTGATCTACAGCATTGGCTAAACACCGAAACAATCGGACCCATGTCCATGGTGCCCCCACTACATGAGGATGCATCAATGGTGGCAGGCACTCAATCTCTACCATAGGGACAGTGCGAGTGAGCGCAGTAAAGTTCCGCTCAACTCGTCTCAACACCCTCTCAGCCTCCCCGGCTAGAAGATCTCCTACTATTGTTGGTCCCCCTGCAGTGACAGGTACGGCCCCTAGCCGAGGACAATGCTTGTTCCTGGAATAGTCCACAGGTCACACTGGTCCCACATCTACATGCAACAAATACATATCCATCAAATACTCTATCATAAAAAAATGATATATAATAAAACAACGTAAAAATTACATATGTTTCACAAAAACAAAAAAAAACAATGAAGTAAACTTACCCATATCTCCTCGCTCCTCACCAAGAGGTACTGGTATCTCAGGGTCTCTCTAGAAATCAATCCCGGCATAGGGGTAATCCTCTATAACCAGGATCTGTCGTGACAATCACGTGAAGAAGTCATCATCAAAGGACTCATTGGTCCTTCCACCACCCTGCCGCAGTAGTAAAATTTCCTATCTACACACAACAGGAAGAGAGGCCTGAAATCCTCGTACTATTACTCGAGGACTAAAGCTTAGAACTTTCTCAAAGAAGAAAGAGCATAAAATGGTCCCAAACCTAAAATTCCTCTGCGTCCGCAATCGACAATCTGTCAACTGCCTCTTCATACACTCTAACAATGTGGTTCTCCAATCAAATATTTGTGCATTTAAGCATTGGACTGCACATTTCATCTGTGCCTGGGACAACTTATGTAGAGCCATAGAACCATTAATTAACCCAATAAGCAACACTATTGCCTGTAGTGATAAGTCGGTAATCTTGCTTATGGGCACCTGTGAGCTCGAGCGGTTTGTATCCACCGCACAGTAAAGACCTATCAATTCCACTATGTTATGCGGCCCTGCAGAAAATGTCTGGAAGTTGACTAGTTCCCCTCTCCTAGAGAGGAAAGTCAAAAAATAAATGTCCTCGGTCATGGGCACCAGTGACTGCCCCTCTAACATGAATTCCTCTGCATTAGGATGCCAATAGTCAACCAAGGAATTCAACAGCCTAGGTTGTGCCCGCATAAAAGGACATAAGAAAAACTTGAGCAACCCACATTGCATCAAGACAGCCATAGCATTGGGGTCTTCCCCGACCAATTCACTAACCTCCTCATCATGCTCTCTTTCTCTCAAGTGAACATACATCCTCCAAAACACCAAGGTTCAGGAGGGTTAACCCTTGTTTTTTAATCCTTTTTCATTCAATAAGGGGGTCCACATGGGCTGTAATAGTGACAGTCGCATGTATACGCATGCAGAGTTTACTAAGCCCAAATGTACACACGATTTGTCCTGAGACAGCCCGCATGGACCTAGGGCCTACCTTTTAAAGGTCGACACCGCCCCAAAAAATCAAACCTAAACCAAAAATAAAGACTTAAAATGAAATATAAGAGAGTTTGTACTTACTTGGTCCATAAAGATGGTCGTTTCATCCACTATAGCTCCCGAAATCACCGCTTTTATCAAAGGGGGTATTTTGGCTCCATAGTCAATTTCCAAATCAGCAATGGTGATAATGAGTTGTCGGCTTCTATTTATAGAATTTTTGGCCTCTTTTTGTCACTTTTTTGGCCCCCCTTATCATGTTTTTCAAACCAAAGACCATTTAGAGTGATTCAGGAGTTGCATTGGGGAGTATGATTGGGTATCGGGACTTTCTTTTTGGATTTTTGGGTACTTTTCGATGGTCCATGGAAAAAAAATTCGAGGATCAACTTGAGCATGTAGGTTAGGTTTCTACCCTGACTTTTCTATCTCGTTGTATTTTTCCTTTCCCATAGGATCGATCCCATAAAGTTGCGACACATAGCCATCTTTGATGCTTTAGAAGTGTCACAAGTTGGTGGTAGAGATTACCGGAATATGGATGCCCTAGGTAGATCCCGGTTGCATTATGGTGTCCATACTGTCTCTAATCACTATAGGCTCGGGAGTCCTTGTTATTTTTCCTGATTACGAGTTTGAGCCTCATTTGCATGATTCTTTTTCACTCTTGACCTCACCCTCACGACTCCCAAAAGACATAACGAGTCTTCTTGTAAGCCCTTTTCAGACGCTCTAAACATGAAAACATTGTCGACCAATCTTGTGGCATTTCACGCTCGTTAAACTGAAACTTGAAGTCATGTCTGTCCGACGATATTTTACCCCTTTTTTGGTCCGAACGGTCAACTGTATGAACAAAGGTATACTCAATGGAACTTCAATTCTCTAGAAGAGTACTCTTAGGTATCATTTTAACCCTTTTTCAGGCCTGAGGGACTAAATTTATGAAAAAGGAACTCCCACAGAGTCCATAGTTAAGCTCTTTTCAGACTCCCTAAAATTGAAAAGATCGTCGAGTGACCTTATTCTTTCACACTCGTTAAAATGGTCCAGAAGAACATTCCTGACAGAGTCCATAGTTAATCTTTTTTTAGACTCCTTAAAAATGAAAAAATGGTCGAGTGATCTTGTCTTTATCACACTAGTTAAAATGGTTTTGAATAGACGTCTTGTTAGTGCTAGTTTACCCCTTTTTCGAACCAACTAGACTACCTTCGAAAAAGGTACCCCAATGGAGTCTCCTTTTACATTTTTTCAAACTCTCTAAATATGAAAAACCACCGAGCTTACCTTCTCTGGGCTCGTTAAACTTACATCGAAGGATGTTACCATTGTGTGTTTTTTTAACTGCGTTTGCATACCTATGTCTTTGGTCTAAATGTCGGCTCCATGTTTCTCTCAATTGAACCATCTAAAGAATACCTTAAATGCAAGCCTTGTGGCACTTTGCCTGTGTGTCTTGACACCTTTGTCCCCTAGAGGATTTTTCTCGAGTAGCATTATTCTGAACATCAGTCTTGTCCTTGCACCTTGAACTTATATGTTTGTAACACTCGTTCCTCCATTGTAACATAATGTTCCTTTATTATTTTTTTCAAAAATCATTGAAAAATCCAAAAACAAATCAAATATACCCCAAAAAGAGGAAGGGAAAAGTATTTTATTTATAGGCAGCACAATAATTCTCCCTTGGATAAAGCACATCTGTCCATTTGTTTTTCAAACTATGGGATGTAATACAACCTTAGGAAGTTGTTCTCGCTACATAGAGTTGTGTCCTCCTCTATTTGGTTATTCTTCCAAACATATGGAGAGTTTTCTTTGCCTTCTACTTCGTAAACTTATGATTAATGCCATGCTACATGAGTCTCATCATTTGTCATGTTTTTGTCCAAGGGAAGTTTCTACCAAGCCTGAGTTGGCCCCTCTGCAGTTTGTCTCTTGCCTGCATACCCGGCCATCCTGAATGTCTAATCAAGTTTTCATTCAAAATTAATGAAGACTTCAGTCTAATCATCTAGATTCTCTATCCCATGAACGATGAGCTATCGAAGACCTCTGGGTAGTGAATTCGTACACTCATATTACACTCCTACCTAAGTTTTGAAGATTTTTAATTTGTTTCTCGAGCTCTGAAGCCCTCATCTCTAGCGATCAGGCCTTATCAGCTTCTAAGAAGATGGACACTCTACATGTATATCTTTTTGATTTCAAGATGTAACTCCGCTATGTATTCTTCACGAATACACTTTATATAGTTGTATGACATGGATATACAGTGTATTTGATTGGTAGCCATGTGTTTATTTTATCCTGAGCATGGGTATGCCTGCCTCGATGAGACAATTGTTATTTTTGCAGACGATGCCTCCCAATTTCTGGTCCCTGGGCTCACTTGTTCGGCACATCAGTAAAGATTGGTAACGTATTTTGGCCATTAGATGCTCTTCTGACCTCACACATTAGGGGGCATCTGTTATAATGCTAGTTTTCACCATACATGCTTACCTGACATCAGGCCATCTCAGATCCTTCTTTGCCAAAGCACAATTGAACAAATCTTCTTAAAAACACTTTTTATAAAGGCCCACGTTCCCTGCTCCATTACTACATGCATGTACATGCTTGTTGACCCAAAACAGCCCATGTGTACCTACAAAAGCACAAAAAAAGGAAACTTGTTGATGAAACACACAGCTTTGGGTGAGTTAACTCAATCTTTCATCCATGCATGGGCAAGGATCCATCCAAATACCTAGCTTCTTCTAGCCTATAAGAGAAGGGTTAGGGGTCCCATTTGGAGGAGGAAAATCATAGTAAAGAAACTATACCCGATTGTACATTCCCTTTGTCCCAACCCTTTAGCCATCCTCGTGCAAAGAGAAATATAGAGCAAAGAAGTTGGAGAACAATTGAAGAGGATCCCAGGACCAGGTTTGTGGAATAACGATCAACTTCATCATTGTAAGTTGATTTGTTCAAGTTAATAATAAAGAGATACCTTTCCCATCCCACCATATGAGGCTCTTATGATTTGTTGTATACTTGTTTATTGAATTTCTAACCCATTAATCTATATATCGAATGCACGCGTAGTTTGTTGTTTGTTTTGTGTGAATGCAAGTCAGCCTTGGGAGGACATTTGCAATCAAAAAAAAATCAAGCGTAAGGAAGAATCTACATCAAATGCTCGTAATAAGGTAGGCTCCCTTAACTATGTATTTGCTTAAGAATAATGGGGATTAGGTATGGGATGACGGTAGAAAGTATAGATCTTTAGGTATTTTTTGCATGCATATTTCAACCCTAATTTCAAGTCCGTAGAGGGATTTCCCACTCACAACACTTGTGTGGAAACCAAAAGACCCGGAAAACTATCACAACCATTTCTTGCATAGAGTAGGTCCAACTCCTTCCTAACAAGAGATTGTAGTCAAGAGACGCATCAACCACTTCAACCTCGACGCACATGGTATTCCCTCCTAAACGCACTTAAAGAGGCTTGAGATAAATTTTTCCCATGTGGAAATGGATTCGTTAACACTGCAGGTTGTTGTTGTGCCAATAACTTTTGGGGCTCTGCAAATCAAGGGAACTGGTGAGTTGGATGTTCTTCCTTGCAAAGATTACAGGGATACTTGAACTTCTTCTTTTCAATGTTGCCATCACCAACATTATTAGTAGATTTATTATCCCCCTTACCCTTCTTTCAATGTTTCTTCTTTCCGTCAGACTGTTGGGTGCCCTTTGGGTTTGTCAATTTCATACTGTGTACATCTAACGTTTGAGTAGGGGGAGTAGTCGAACCAATGGTCAGGATGGCTTCTATCTATTGTATTGAAAATTGATGCATTTGATTTGACAGTTGATCAGTGGGCTTCGTTTGCACTGAACCCACAATAACATCGGCATGTGGTCCAGATATCTGTCTAGTGTTGTCAAGTATCAACCATGGTGCATCTGGTAAAACTTTGTAAAGTAAACTAGATTGACAGTAAATCAGTTCTAGTTGTTGGGCTCTCATTATCGCTTCTTCCTGTAAAAAGTCCCCAAGGTTGCAACGTCTTTAGATAACTGGGTTACCAAATAATTAAGGAACCACTCAAGTAGGAATGTTGGTGGGACTGGCACTTTTATCAAACCTTTCTGGCATCTCTATTCTCGGATGTGATCAGAGATATGGTTCGCTTTTGTCTACTCAAAGTTGGCCAGCAATTCGGTGTCGGCATTGTATCTCACAGGTAATTGGAAATGGTTTAAGAAATCCATTTCCAATTCATCCAAGGAAGATTTTCTTGAGAGGTTGAGATCGATGTACCATTTTTCTACACTCCCAATGAGAGTTCGTTGAAACAAATGCAACTGGACAGACTCATCTCTCAAAGAATTGGATGAGCACCATAAATGGAAGGTAGTCACATGATCACCTGGATCTTCATTAGGCTCAGCCTCGAACTTTGGGATGTTTGAAGAAAACTTGGTTAGCATAGGAAGCCAAAACGGATCATGACAGATGAGCTCATTTAATAACCTTGACAAGTTTGGTAAGTACAGAGTTTCCAGAAACGATAATTTGGGTTGTTGATTATAACCAAGAAAGGAGGAGCCTGGAGTTTGGCTGGCACTAGGTTGCCAAGAAAAGTTAGGTTGTTGGCCAGGGTTCTGGTAACAACCATGGCCATGACCAGTGTACGAATTATGTGCTTGTTGAGATGTCATCAGATGACTCTCATAATAGGAAATAAAGGGATGGGTTTGTGTCGCATTCCAAGGATTTTGGGAAGGGATTCCCCCAGTCAGCATCCCTGACAAGGGAACTGATCCTTTCCATGGATTCCAAGGTCCTTGTGAGGAAGGAATTCCTAAGTTTTCCCCCTATGCAGGAATAGTACCTTGCATAGGATTTTGTTGTCTATAACTAGGGTTTCCCCCAGCTGAGATGGCAGCTGACAAGAAATCATTGTTACCAAACACATTGAACAAAGAGAACAGTGTCAAACCTATTGGCATGTTATAAGAAGGTAGTCTTTGACTCCCTACTCCAAGAGAACTTTAATTTATGTTTGAATCGGTGGAATGTTGGTGAGCACCGCTGAGCAAAGGGGATGAAGGAGGTATATGACCCCCTCCATAAGGGAAAGCGTTATAGGGAGATGAATTTCCCCCCATAGATCCTTGTAGAGGAGCGTTGGAGCTCCCTACCCCGAGACCTAAAGTTTGTAGAGTGGAGTAGGAAAGTATAGTGCTTGTACTAAAGCCATACATATCGTATGAGAATGGAGGGCATGTTGCACTCTGGGTGAAAGCAACAGTGATCACCACCATAGAAAAAATCAGACCATTGCCCGAGGTAGAGGCAGTCATTACCATAGTGGCACGGACCAGTGATGGTTGGTTAGGAGGTGGAACACCCCATGTAGTGACAGTCATAGAGGAAATATGAGTATTCCCTGAAGAAGTAGCAGCACTTGTTTCTATCACTGCTTGTGACACTACCTGACGCTCATAAGGTTGAACTTGTACGATGATGGGTGCCTATAGACCAGTGATTGGAGGGTTATACAGACCGATAGCTTGTGCTCCGAGGTTGGAAATGATCAGTTCCTCCAAAATCAAATGTTCTCCTCTTGGATATGAGTCAAGCATAGTTTCATGTAACCCGGTCACCGCAAAAGACCCTTGTTGGTCTAGTTTCCGCCTTAGTGGTGGTGGGGGTGGCTCAAGATAAACTAGCGGCAGGCCCAAAATCCTTTGCTACCAGTGGAGCTCTTGATCCTCCACTGTATGAGAATATAAAAGACATGCTAGAGATTTCTATAATCATTTTTTTTTAAAACCAGCACACACTAGAAAAAATTCCTATGAGGTAAGACAAGCATATCACTAGCTAGTTGGAAGAACAGTTACAACAGCCAACACTAGAGAAACTTACCAGTGAAAGTGAAACTCGAATACGAAAGCACCCTCTGGGTATACTATGAAAATTTTTGCCTAATGTCTTCCCTAGGTACCGAGGTATACCACCGTAGTCAAATCTGTAAGTCACTAAGATAAAGGAAACTAGGTTTCTAGTGCGCGAACAGTCACCAGGTGGGTACAGTCAACAGTTGGATGGACCGCAATGAGCAAGGTATCAAACTCAAAACCTATCAAGGGTATTGAAAGAAAGTGTTCTGGAAGATGACTGAGGACCTCAAATGGATTTGAGACCCACGAAGCTCTGTGGAAAATGCGATCAACGGAATCCCAAGATAAACCCTCTATATCTGTTCCCCACTATGCTTGGTCCGGCTTTGGAGGGGTTATCTCCACCACCTTTCCACAAGCGACCTCGTGTTTAGACCCTGTGTTAGAGGGGCGTCCCAGATAACTTTCATGGTTACTGGACTTTCAAACGCTCCCTATCTCAGACTCTTATGTTTGTTTTTGTAGCCTTGAAGAGTTTCCTCTCCAATCCTAAATCAAGATTCTAGCCTAGACTAAATTTATGAAACCTTCAAACAAAAAGTCTAATAACTTTTAATTAGGTGTTAATTTTAGTGGTTGTTTTAAGTCAGAAGGAATGAAATTCAAGCCAATGATGTTCTTCAAGAGAGGAAAAATAAGAGCGTAAGATGATACTGGAAACAAAAGTACTTCTTTCTTCAGAAATAAAGATTTTCCAATTGAAAACTCTTTCACCAAACTTCTCATAACTACTTTTCTCGGATCTTTGAAAAGAAAAACTAAAAACAAGATTTCCCTCGACTACGAGCTACTTAATGTCCTTAAGCATTCAAGTAAAGAACCTAAGAAAACTTTCTTTTTCCATGGTAAATGAAGCAACTTAACCTAAACTACTTTACCAAACAAAGAAATGAAAGATTTTTTTATTGTTTTATGCTTCAAAGGAAGAAATTTGAAAATGAATTCTTTTCTTTTCTTCCAAAAAAAAAAGAGAAAAATGACGACAAGACAGGACCAAGAAATGGATTCTGGCCCAATTATAGATCACAGGGAGTCACTGACAATACCAAGCAGGCAGATCAAAGTAGACTCACCAACTTGTCTAAAAACCCTATTTAAAGAAAACACAAGAAATCTTTGGTCAAAAGAAATCTAAACTGAAGTTAGACCTAGGCTACAGACTACGATAACAGAGACCAGTACTAGATCAAGAAAACCCCTAAGGAGTGTGAATCCTAATAGGGAAGAGGATGATCACCTCTTCTTTTTACAAAAATTTTCTCAACATGCACGCTACTGACACTTCAACAACAAGCCTATGTACGTGGGTTGTCCAAGGGTAGGGCGTGTATTCATGCATTCAGTCCCACTACAGGCCGCATAAACCTCTGTAACTCCTCAAAAAAATGAAAAAAACAACATTCCATCCCAGGAAGGGAGTACTGGTATGGAAGAACAACATCTCTTAAAGAAATAGAGGCTCACAGAAACTCAAAAAACAGTAAAAAAACTGATTCAAAACATCCAAAAAGAAATATCCCCAAAGACCCTAGAGGCTTCCCTAGTATGGTCGCCAATTATGGTATAGTGAAGAAACCCCTCTACGGACTATACTAAGGGTCTAAAGTGTAGCCAGAGCAAACCTTCTAAAGTCTCCTACTTTTAATCACTATCCAAACATTACCCCACAATCATACATAAAAGACAAGAGAGAGGGATCTGGTAAGCCTACCTTAAACTCCACGTCCGATGTTGATCCCCTTGCACTTGGTTGTTTCCTGACTGAAAATATCCTCCAAAGGTTGACCTACATTCATCAAAAGACAAACAATAAAATAAAAGCATGCATTCTACATATGGATTAGTGGGTTAGACATCATAAACAAGAAATGTAAACAAATCATATAAGTTTAAGACATCATTTGGCGGGATGGAAAAGGTACTTCTTTATATTAATCTCACAAAAAGTCACTTACAAAATGAGACCGGTACTGCTCCTTGAACTTGGTCTTGGGCTCCTCTTCACCATGCACCAACTGCTTCCCCATATTCTTCTCCTCCTCAGTTCTCTCTTAGGGAAATGGTAAAGGTATTTGCAATTAGGGCAAAGGGGGATTGATAAAATGCGCATATTTTCTTTTCTCTCGTGCTTCTCTTTGCAATGGGACCCCAACCCCTTCTTTTATAGGCAAAAAGGGATAGTAGCGGTTGGGGTGACTGACTATGGCCAGTCAAACAGTTAGGTAACGGCTCGGAAACTAGTATCCTATGCAATTTTCCACTTTTCCCAATATTCTTTGAGTGTATGCGGGTTGTAGTGGGTTAGTAGGCATGTGTACGTGGGAAGTAGTGGTGTAGGGCACATACACCTTCAAAGAAATGGGTTTTAAAGAGATTATTCAGTTATGGCTTGGAAAATATAGCAAGTTAGATGGCCTAATGCTAGGTATGCATGTTTGGTGAAATTTAGGGTTATAACACTCCAGGAGTGAATTGGGAAAGTACAGGGCCCAGCTCATTGATCTCCCCTTTACGCATTACACTACAGCTGCTATGACTCTTGCTGGCACTTCTTCCTTCCTACACTTTCACATCACTTTGCACCCTAGCATCCTTGTGGCAAATATCGTCGCAGGATCATTAATGTCACTAATATGGATCCCCCTATTCCCTATCTCTATGCCATATTTTTCCTTAATCTCATCAAAGATTTCCTTTTCTTTTGTCTTATCTTCTAAGTATTTCTCTGGATTCTCCCCATCTGTAGGTGCCCCAGTGATAGTTGCGATCAAGTCCACATTGATAGGAACTGGCCTATCCATCCACAAAATTCCTCTATGAAACCCTGTTAGGATTTGTTTCACACATACATTGATGTGTTTACCATGCCCAAAATATGGTATTTCTAACAAGTTCATGATACCTGTGTTGTAAATTCCTAAAATCCACTGCGCAGGTTCCAACAATGGTGCACCTGATGGGCCCTCTCCTTTGCACTCAATGTAGTTTTGTTGTGCCAAATTTGGGAATTTGATGGCATTTGAAACATCATGATATGATTATTTCATGGTGTTTAGTCCTCCCACCATTTCATCATCATCCTTTACTCCCTCTAGGATTTGTGGCATCACTATTTCCAACTCCGCATGTGCACATTGCTCACCTTGTGCACTTCTTTCAACTTGTTTTTTCTTCTTCCCTTGTGGGGAGGACGCCTCGATGATCCGGATTTTATGAGCAGAATGAAATGAATACAGATTATTAATAGTTTATTAACAAAAAATAATAGAGTTACAGTAAAACTATTTTTCTATTCAATAACGAAATAAGTTGAAACTCTAAAATGCAGCGGAAACAAGCTTGCTAGAATGGTGGCGGCTTATCTATGAGAAGAGATGTGATGGTAGTGTGCATTCACAAGAAGGATATTACAATGAGGCTTTGAAGGAATTTTTACAATAATAAATAATGCCAAAAACCCTAGACATCCAAAAACCTAACCCTAGGAGATGAAGCGCCAAAAGTCATGTGGGCCCCATTTGGGTAAGTTAGTACATCAACTTCTCAGGGTCATAACTTTTGCATACGATCTCTGTTTTAGGTGTGTGATAGCCCGTTGGAAAGGTATAATTGAGGAGATTCATTTTGGGGGCTCAAGGATGCCTTCAGATATCATTAAAGAGCTCAATCCTGACAAACCTTCATTTAGGCCCTCTAAATAGCCCCGGAAGTTAAACCTGCTAAAAATAGTAAATTGCCAAAATTGTTAGAAAATTGTTTTGATCTAGTTGGAAAAGGTGGGTGACAACCAATATCCATATGGATCAATCCTCCCTTAGGAAGCAATGGTCTCCATTGCATTGAGTTCCCCCATCAGATGAGGAAATTTCTGTTGAATTTGGCCATGAGTGAGCCACCTGCCTTGGTGCAGGAGCTGCCCTGCTTTTACAACTCAATAAAGATAAATCTTTTGTTGTTGAGTGCCCTTTACCTATCTGTCCACAATATGATCATTGGATGCATGTTGTATGCAGTCGAGGTTGATATCTCTTGGTGTCAGTTGTTGTTTTACTTCTAAGGTGTCCAATAATGGTGGGAAATAAGGACGAAGGAGATCCACGTTGAACACTGGGTGCAGGCCAAGGAAAGGATGAATGTTGAGCTCAAAATAATTATCCCCCATGGCCTTGGTGATAGTGTACGACCCATAACATATTGGGAGAAGCTTCCAATGGGGTCCTATAAGGCATTATTTTTGCAAGTGCAACCAAACTTTGTCGCCCACCTGAAACTTATGCGGCACCCGATGTTGATCATGGCATTGTTTTTTATTCTCATTGGACTTTTGTAGGATATCCTGACCCTATTGGTGGATGTGATGGATCCTCTCAATGAACTGGGTGGATTTTTCAGCTTCAGTTGGAGCAGGAGATGAGTCAGTGGAGGTGACCGCAAGGGGAAGTGCAACATCTATGGGACCCAATGGTTGGAATCCCAACCCCACTTGAAAGCGATTGTGGCTGGTTGAGCTATGCAGGGCTCAATTGTAGCTATGATGGACACAGGGAAGGCTCTCATCCCATCTGCAAGGGTGCTTTTAATTATACATGTGAAGGATCTTCACAATCATTCGATTTACAACCTCGGTTTGGCCATCTGGTTGGGGGTGGAAGGCTGTGGATTTGGTGAGCTTGGTGTCCAATAGTGACCAGAGGCTCGACCATAATGTGCTGATAAATAGACTATACCAATCTAAGACAATGGTTTGTGGGATTCCAAAATGTACTCAAACTCGTTCAAATAATATCTTAGCAGTGGCCTCTACTGTGATGCTCTTCTTCTATGCAACCAGAATCGCCATCTTAGAAAAGCGATCAACAACCACAAAAACACAGTCATTTTCCCGCTTGGTGGATGGGAGGCCATACATGTGGTCCATTGATATGGATTCCCATGGCCTTTCAGGAGTAAGAAGAGGGGTGTACAGACCCTGTTTCTTAGTGGTCAGTTTAGTAATAGCGCAAGCGGTGCAGGACCTGATATACTTATCGACCTCTTGTCAAAGTTTCAGCCAGTAGAAATTTTTTTGTAGCATCGTCACTGTCTTTTTTACATCAAAGTGTCCTGCCACCCAACTGTAGTAGGATTCCCAGATCATCTTCACTCACTCACTTGATGGAACACAGATATGGCCCAAACGACACAACAACCCATCCTAAAGATGGAAATTATCAGCAACTGCATTTTCACCCAAGATTTTGTAAGTGGTGGCGAAGTCAGGGTCTTTCTCATAGAGTTGGGGCCATCTAGATGTCTCATGGCCACAAGAATCTAGCACCATGGTGAGTTCCATGACTGGAGGTCTACTGAGGAAATCAACGACGTGATTGGTGCTTCATGTTTTATACTTGATGTTGAGGTGGAATCGTTGAAAGTATGTGGACCACTTTTGATGGCAATCATTTTGCAATTTTCCATGTTTTTGCATGAACTACAGTGGCTTATGATTAGTGTGGATGACTATCTCCTTCCCAAGAATGTAATGTCTCCACTTGTGGCATGATTTCACAATGGAGTACATTTCTTTGTCGTAAGTAGGGTACTTATGGCCAGTATCTGACAGTGTCTCACTATGATAGGCCACAGGGTGGCCGTGTTGAGTGAGAACGGCACCCACAACATAGTCTTAAGAATCTGTCTCGATCTCAAAGGGATGTTGTAGGTTTGGTAATGAAAATATTGGCGTTGAGCACAAGCACTACTTCAAATCATCGAATGCGTTTTTTTGGGACTGGCCCCATGGAAATTTCTCCTTACCACCACCCCTATTTATTTGGCTGAGGGCCCATGCAATATGGGAGAAACCCAAGACAAACCTACAGTAGAAATTGTCAAGGACCAAGAAGCTTCGAAGCTTAGTGAGGGTTGTTGGGGTTGGCCAGTCACGGATGACTTGGATATTGGTTGGATCCACATGTACACCATGTTGATCAATGATGTAGCCTAGGTAATGGACCCTATCCATGCCGAAGGAGAATTTTTCCAAGTTGGAATATAGTTTGTGTTGTCACAGGGTGTGCAGAACCTGCTAAATATGATACAAGTGTTCAGCCCAAGTCTTACTGTAAATTAGAATGTCATCCAGATACACCACTACAAACGTATTGGTGAATGATCACAAGATATCGTCCATCATCCTCATGAAAGTGGCTGGAGAATTTTTCAAACCAAAGGGCATGACCAACCATTCAAAAAGGCCTTCCTTTGACTTGAAGGCGGTGTTCCATACATCTATTTGTTCTTCCGATACCTGGTGGTATCCAGACTTCAAATCAATCTTACTGAAGTATTTGGCCCCCATGAGTTGATCAAGGAGGTAATCAATTCAAGGAATGGGGTCCCAGTTTCTAACTGTGATTTTATTCAAAGCCCAGTAATCAATACAGAGTTGCCAGGTTCCATCTTTCTTATGTACCAGCATGATTGGGCTTTTTCAAGGTGATGAGCTGGGGTGGATGTGCCCCTTGTGGATCAGTTCTTGGTTCTATCACTTGATCTCCTCATTCTCTAAAAAATAGAGATGATAGACTATCCCATTGGGAAGCAGTGCACCGGGGGTCAAATCGATGGGGTGCTTGACCTGGTAGTGCAAAGGTACCCCTGTAGGTGAGGAGAAGATATTTGAGTATTCTTCCACGACCTTATCTACTTGCTTCTATTGTGTGGAGAGGTCGGTTGTAGAGACCCTGGATGTGGCTGTGATCTTTTGCTTATTCTGAGAGAGAATCACAAAGAAGACAAACTTCCTCATTTGAGAGATGACCTTCCTGCATTTCTTAGCAGAGATCAAGGAAATAGCACTAGGTGGGACTGCCTCTGGTATCTTGTACAATTTCATGTTCAAAGTAATAATAACACTATGAGGCCTAGACTCATATACAGCATGATGTTTCCATAAATAAGGTTGGCCCAAAATAACATCACAAACTTCAAGAGGAGCAACATCACATAATACCTCGTCCTTGAAGAGCTTTATGTCATACGACAGTCGGCACTGTTGGTTGATGCAGAGATCACTTCCTTTGTGGAGACATACAATGGTGTAGGGTTGTGGGTGTGGTGTTGTTGGAAAGGCGAGTATCTTGACGACCTCTGCTGAGATGAGGTTATTCTAGCTACAACTATCAACGATGAAGTGCAGCAGGGTGACTTTTACCCACATCTGTGAATGGAAGAGGCGTTCTCCTTCTTCTGGATCGTCTAGTTCACCGGGCTAGAGCTTGGTAGTAGCAATGATGGAACTAGGTTACATGTCAATGATCCGTCTTCCCCTTTCTCATTCTCACTCGGAGTCAAAATTTGCATCTGATTCAGAGGCTTTCACTTCAGCCACCAGCGACTGCTTTGAGCAATAGCAAGAAGTGTTATACCAAGGGATCTTATGGAACTTGCACCACTTCCTGGTATCTTTCTTTGTCTTTCTGGTGTGTTTCTTTGCTTACGGCTTTGACTGTTGTCCTGATACTGTCCATCTTTTCTTTATCCTTCATTCAATGGGTTGGGGCCACCCTTTCCTGGATTTTCTTGTGAGGGTTTCCCAGGTGTTACACATTATTTTCGTCATCCCTATAAACGTTAATGATGTAAACCTATCTATTTCCTTCAGAGGGGTCAATAGCTTGAGTTCCTGAAGAGAGAAGGGAGAAGAACTTTTCCTAAGAAAAGAAGTTGCATTTTCCTTTGTAAAAACCTTATAAAAAAGGAATTTTGTAGGTTGCCTATGTATTAGGGTGCGAGAATGCCTGATTATCACAGGCTAAATCATAGCTAGGGTGTGAATAGTTTGCAGGTTGCACTATAAGAAGGGTGCGAGAATTCTTACATGTGGGAAAAATGAGCGTTTTCTCAAATCTTCTAGAAGGAGAAACTTCCATGGTGAGGTGGCATCCGAATGGTTTGGATATTACTCACTTTCATGATTTAGTGGGATCATCCTAACCTCCTCACCTTATCCTCTTCAACTTATAA
>ML798707.1:122135-142798 GCA_009831015.1 Picea engelmannii | reverse complement strand
TTCTTTTGCAGGATCATCATTGTATGAGCGTTGGAATGGAGCTAGGATGGAGATGGCGAGAGGAAGCGACATTTAAATGGTATGTCACCCATCCCTCTTTAGTTAGTAAATTCAATATTTAAAACTTAAGGAAAGCGTCACGTTTTGGTGTGTTTTTTTCTAGATCTAGGTGGATCTAGGGAGATTAGTTAGTGTCCACACCTACCGATTAGTCCGATAAAACCAGGCCCAAATTGTGGCATCTTTTGTTTGAGTTTCTGCTCGATTTTGACGGCATATTGGTAGGTCACACCCAAGAATGAGATGTCCAGAAATTCCATTTCAGTCTGGATGTATCTATGTTGAGCACTGCGATACTTGAGCATCATATTTCGCTCTGAATCTTTGATACCCAACTTTGTACGCAAGGTATCGAAGATATTTGTGAAATCTGGTACTGCTTGGTCTCTTTCTTGTCGTAGTGTGGTCCATTTGGTATACAGTTCATCATAACTTCCGACAGGGTAGTATTGTTCCTTAATAGCACCCTTGAAGGATTCCCAGGTGTTCGTGACTAAAAATAATGAGGTTTCCTCTATTTCCTTTTTCTCACAAAAATTTTCCCACCAATATTTTACATGGGGAACGACTTTGAGGAGCGCAAAAGTAATATTTTCTCTATTCGAAAAGTTATGGATAGAAAAATACCATTCTAGTAGATTCAACCACTTACCTACAACATCTTCATCTATCTGACCTTCAAATATAGGAATATCAAAGTTTATTTGTACCTTGAAGGGGGCGACACCTCCATTCGAAGAAGATGCGTTGCCTTTTGGTAGCCGCCGAAGGATTTGCACGAAACTATCCATCATCTCGTTCCTCTATTGCATGAAGGATTCCTCAATCAACTGTTTGAAAGGATCTCTTGTCCCATCATATTTATTTTCTCCTGCCATGGGAGGTCTCTTGGGCGTGTGAGAGATTCTTTCCTCAAGAGAAACAAGCTCGAGACCCAACTCTCTGTACTCCGACCTTGTTGGGGACATGCATTAAGACGACAAGGAGTAGATCGCTCTGATACCATTGATCCAGATTTTATGAGTAGAATGAAATGAATACAGATTATTAACAGGTTCTTAACACAAAATAACAGAGATACAGTAAAACTAGTTTTCTATTCAATAATGAAATAAGTTGAAACTGTAAAATGTAGCAGAAACAAGCTTGCTGGAATGGTGGCGTCTTATCTCTAAGAAGAGATGTGACGGCAGCGCGCATTCACAAGAAGGAGATTACAATGAGGCTCTGAAGGCCTTTTTACAATAAGAAAGAAAGAAAAAACCCTAGACATCCAAAAATCTAACCCTAGGAGATGAAGCGCCAAAAGTCATGTGGGCCCCATTTGGGTAAGTTAGTACATCAACTTCTCGGGGTCGTAACTTTTGCATACGATCTTCATTTTAGGCATGTTATATCCCATTGGAAATTTATCATCGAGGAGATTCATTTTTTGGGCTCAATGATTCCTTTGTCTATGGTTGAGGAGATCGATCCCGAAAAACCTTCATTTAGGATCTCAAAATGGCCCCGAAAGTTAAAATTGCTAAAAATAGTAAATTGCCAAAATTGTCAGAAAACTGCTTTGAGCTAATTAGAAAAGGTGGGTGGCCACCGATATCCATCTGGATCACCCGACCTCTGGTACATCCTCATGATCTATTTGTTTTTCTTCTTCTAGGCTTATGCTCTATTTTGTTGAACCCGAGGCCTATTATTCCTATTGTGGCCCTTTTCCCCTAGATGTGTCAGACTCAGTTCTTTCTGCATCTTCCTCAGGGTGCCCAACCTTCTGTGATGGGTTATGTTACTCCTACACCTACATGGCTGTAAGCTCAAAGTCTAGCATGCGAGTTTCATTTACGTCCATGATTGTCAGTATGTCCTATGTCCCTGTTTTTGCCTCCCGAGCATTGTTTCTTGTGTTTCTTCTGGCCCTACTTGGTGCCCCAACTCTCAGTGGTGACATTTTGCTAAAATTCAGGCTATTGATCTCTAATTATCCACTTTCTATCACGAATTCTCACTCTTTCATGCTAACGGTTCATTCTTCTCTCTTCTCCTTAGAAAAAGTGTGATTGACTTCCTTTCCCCCCTTTTCGATTTTATAGCGGGATGGTGTAATGAAAATTGTTTCGCACTGACATTTTTCATTTTTGCACCTTTTCCTGCACACTCCACCTTTTGTGTATGTCAATTATTTTCCAATGCATAGTGTCTTCAACACTGGTTTTTCTGTGGTTCATTGTTAATTCTAACAAATCTATTATATCAAAAACCCTCTAACATTCTTCTATCTTTTGTCTTTTTGTTATATTTCTTATTTTTATGGATTTTTTTCTTTTTCTTCTAACATCCACTATATACAATATTTACAATCATACCTTCTCTCTTTGTTTTTACCTCAGGTTGTTAGGTCGATTTTCTTGATACATATTCAGTTGACTTCCATTCATCGGTCCTCTGAGATTCTTCCATCCAATATCTTTCAATTGCACAGCACCTCCATTTGTAATGGTCTATTCCTAATAAGGCCCTAACCAATGCATTTTGAACTTTCCTGGGTGTTGTAAATACATGTTGTCATAGAGGAGAACTAGATCTCCTTCCTTAAATATTTCTTTCTTTAGGTGCCTATAATGCTAAGCTTTGTCCTTCACTTTATGTACTTATTGTTGAAATCCTTATAAATGTTTTTCTTCTTCCAGCTCCATCAATTGATCCAATCTTTCCTGCACAACACCTTCTTCCATCGTGTTGGTGATTGTTGCAATGCACATACTAGGTATTAAATAATCCAATCAAACCACTACTTCCTACCCATACACCAGTATGAATTTTTTTTGTCTTGTAATATTCTTGCATGTAGTCATGTAATCCCATAATACTGTTGATACCTTCAAATCCCAATCATCCATATTCACATTGCAAATATTTGTCAATGCATTTTCTAGAACCTTGTTAAAAACTTCTATTGTACCATTTTCCTGGGGATGTTAAGGTGTTCTCTTCTGATGATGTATCTTGAATTATTATGTCATATCTATGATTGTACTATTAATAAAATGAGTTCCCTAATCACTCAACAAAATTCTAGTACATCCAAATCTAGTCACCACATTCTCAAAGAGAAATTGTGCTACAGTTTCTACGTTGCAATCCTTTAATGGGGTTATTTATGTCCATCTAGTTAATTATTATGTCGCAGTGATGATGTATTTGGATCCTCATCTCCTTGCTAGTGGATTAATGGTTCCAATGAAATCCAGAGCCCATTTATCAAATACGTGTAAATTTACTTGAGCCATAAGTTTCATTTCAACCCTTTTTGATGGTTTTCCTACCCTCTGGAAGACATCACAAGTGTGGCAATATTCCTTTGCATCCTTATGCATTGTAGGACACCATAATCCTGCGTGAAACACCTTCTGTGTTGTAGTATTTCCTACATATTTCCCTCCATATATGCCTTCATGTACTTCTACTAACACCATGGAGCGTTCATGCTCCATCACACGTATTGCACCTAACTTGTATAAATGAACTGCAATCAGCTAATAGTCTATAGTGTGCACTACCAACTTTTTTTTATATGCAACATTAAATTCCTTGGGATCCATTCCCGTCCTCAAGAATCTAACAATGTCAGCAAAATAATCATCAACAATCTAAACAGAAAATAAGTTAGCATTAGGAAAATTCTCCTCCAAATTCTTTGGATCCTCTCCATTAGTAATTCTTGAGAGATGATCTGGTCCTGCATTCATCTTCCATGTTTTTACTATGATTTCAAAATCATATTCTTAAAACAGTAACATCCATCTAAAGGTCCTTCCCCCCAACACTAGTTTGTTAACTAGGTACTTCAAAGTGGAATGATCTGTAAACATCTTAAAATGTTGACCCAATAAATAATTTCTGAACTTTTGTAAGGCATATACCATAGCCATACCTTCCCTTTATTTGGAATTATAGTTCTTCTCAGACTCACGCAACTTTATACAAGCAAAAGATATTGGGTGATCAATGTCTCCTTCACCCAGTTGTGACAATACTACTCTAATTGCAATGGATGAAGCATCCACATGCACATGAAAATGTGTGTCCAATCTGGAAAGCTCAAAATTGGTGTTTCCACCATATTCTCTTTCAATATTTCCAAGGTCTCTTACCATTCATCATTCCACGTAAAATTGATGTCTTTGTTTAGTAACTTCTCCATGGGAGAAATAATCTTTGCATAGCCCTTTATGAATTTCTTGTAGTACCTTCTCTGGCCCATTATTTCTCTCAACTGGTGCACTAAATTTGGAGGTGGTATATTGACAATAACATCCATATTTTCAAGTTCTACTATCAAGCTTTTTTTGCATACAATGTGTCCAAGTAGGATGACAAATGGTGTACTGAATATAAATTTCTTAATGTTCAAGGATATTTGACATTTCCTACATCTTTCTAACATTAACCTTAGTATTTCTACATGGCCCTTCAATAAACTGAATACTATCCAATCATCTAGATAAAATTCTAAAAAACATTTTATAAAATCCTTGAATGTAGCTACTACTACCCTGGAAAATATTGTTGGTGCATTCTTTAAACCAAATGGAATTACTATGTACTGATATAACCCATGCTCTATTGCAAATGTGTTTTTATACCTGTCCTCTAGAGAAATTTTGATCTGATGGTAACCTGAAAATCCATCTATGAAGGTGTACACTTCTTATCCTCCCACATTCTCTAAAACCTCATCTATAAATGGAGTAGAAAAGGATCATGTAGGCATGAATCATTTAATTTTCTCATATCCACACATATCCTAATCCCTCTAGTCTTCTTTCCCTAGAACACCATTGGACTAATCCACTATGATTCTTCCACAAGCTCTATGATTCCTAATTCTATCATTTTGTCAATCTATGCCTTAACTTTCTTCTTATAGATGGGGTTTCCCTCTACTTCTCCATCCTATGTGACTTAAAAACAATACACTAATCGTTCAAGTGTTTATTTTATGTAATCTCTATATATTGTCACTGCATCTGCCCCATACTCTTCAAATATCTTCTTTTTTATCCTCTGTAATTCTATATCCACCCATGGATTTTCACTTTCAAATGCAAAGGTCCTAATAAATTTGTGTTGCATTTCACCGCAACTCACAGTTTCTCTGCACAGTTCTTGCTCCTTGTACCAGTTACTAGGTATCCCTTCTACTGTATGAATAAAGTAATGTGTCCATTCCCCTGGTGGTACCAAAATCCATTTAATGACACAATCATTTATGTGATGTCTTGGGTTCCCTCTTCCATCATACTTTGGTAAGGGTCTATTCTATTGACTCCTTCCAAATATTATGCACATCAGTTGCTTACACTGATACCAATCCTGAATTACCTTCTTATGTGCACCCCACCATCGTGCAGGTGTGTATCGCAATGCTATATCCAACACCAATAATATCTGACTATCCAAAACCTATGATTCGAACTCTGTCATGGAATTTTATAGATCATCATATTCAGTAAATTCATGAAAATATCTTACTTTTGTCCCAACCCATCTTACTGCACATCTAACTCTTTTGCACCTCCTAGTAGAGACTTCATGCAATATTTACTGCCAAATTTCTGCTCTAGTATTAGAATCTGACATGTTGGAATTGATACTCCTCCAACTGAGTAATCCATCTACAATCGGATTCACATAGTGTTCCTCTCCAATAGTAGTCCTATAGAACTGGTTGACATCATCCTCTAGAGCACTGTCAAGCACAGGTTCTACATATCTTTCACAATCTGAGGGATCCAAAGGTTCTACTACCCTAAAGTTCTCATCTTCAAATATCATCTTTCTAGTCTTTAAATTAATTATGGAATGATTATCAAAGGCCCAATCAATTCCCAATAGTGCTAGAAATGGTATAGACTCATCCACCATATCCATTACTTCAAAGTTTGTTGTGGTGTGCACATCATCTAGATCCATTGTTGTATTCTTCAATCTACCTATAGGAATGACTCCCTATTGGTTTTCTAGCTTCAAATGGATATTGGAATACCCTAGTGTAGGTTCTCCCATTTATTCCCAAGTCTTCTTTGGAAAAATGTTGACATCTAATCCTAAATCTAGGATAACATTTCCCATATTAAAGTCTCTTATATTTTCATTCAGTATGAACTCTCTGTTGGTTCTTTTCTTTCTATGGACTTGATTAATCTTCTTTGGTTTTGTCCCTACCCCTTATTCTATGTTATATTTCTCAAGAATACTTTTAAACAACTCCATGGCATTCTTATCATTAAGTAATTTAAAGCAATATTCCAGGAAATTCTTTAAGTTACTTTCTTTGTTTTCTCTCCTTTGTAAGTATGATCCAAATATTGAGGCATGTCAAAAATAGGAGTATCATACCTTTGTGCAGTATTTGATGTGGAAACTTCATTCTCCTTCAAGAACTCCTTTTCTTATTTGAAGGTTTCCTTCTCCTTCTTTGCATCAAAGTGTTGTTGTGGCTCATTATTCTTCTGAATCTAGCACTAAGATTCCTTCTTCTGATCCTTTTCATATTCTCCTATCTTCACTCCTCCTCTAGTCACTATATTGATGTTTCTCCCAGGATCCCTTATTTCTGGAGCAATCCACTGAACATTCTGTTTATTTAGATTTCACTTCTCCTAGATCTTTGTCATAAACTTCAGGCACTCTTTTGTCACGTGATCTGTTGCACGACAGTATATGCATGTTGTTGTTGGTTGAGGACAATATCTGACATAGTGTCCTTGTTGTTGACAATTATGGAAAATAATAGGCCCTCTGCCTCTATCCATTCCTCCTCTTCCTCTACCTCTAAATCCTCCTTTGTTCCCTTGTGTATCCATGTTATGTTGATGATATTGTGGTGCCTAATTATACTGTGGGGGTTTTGAGAACTCAACACACCCTAAAACTCCTATGTCAATTTTTCACTTTTTAGGTACCACTTGATCTTTGCACTATCTAATTCAATTTTACTTTTTGTAAAAAAATTTGCCTAATGCTTATTATCTTGACTCTCATTATATTTTCAGATCTTTTGAACTTATGAAAACCCATGACTTAAAAAAGAACCGTGACACCTGAATAAAGAATCAAAATCCAAAACACTTCGCCCCACACAATCAGATTTGGCATCGGAAGGAATTCAAAGAAAGAAAAGAGCCACTCGGGAAACCCCATCCACCAAGCGTCTCTCTTCATCGGCATCAGTAAAAAATAAGTTTTGTTTGTTCCAATGTCTTACAAAGAGATATCATCAATAGTCAATTCCTCTTCGACATCGATAAAAGATGAGGGGAATAGTCGTTAATCAAGGAAGAAAACATATTGTTGATAGCCGATACCCGACGTGCCCATTGGAATGAAGGAAGACCTAAAAATATCGCAACAATTTTTTTTACCATGCTAAAGAGTTTTCCCGATCATTGATCCCCGATGCCTTTCAGCATCAGAACTTTCAAGGAAGCTAATCCCTAGAAAAATACATGATAGGTATCGTCGATTGTCCATCCTAGATATTTTCAACATCGGCCAACTAATATATGTTTTAAAATAAATAACTTAAATAAATCCCTGACTCCAATTAATACACATGTATTAGGCCTCGTATATTCAACGCCACATGTCAGTGCCCGATCGGAGAACCGTACATTCTAGTTTTTCCCCACGTCACTTTCTTTGGTCCCCAAGTCCAAGTCACACCTTTGAGTCAGCTCTTCCATGACAGCATTGTACGATGAGATTGATCGGTGTCAAAGATTTGGTGAGGGACATCAACGAAAATTTTCATAATGCATCCTCGATCCTCGATCCACCCACTAAGAAAGAGAAACAATGGGACATTTTAGTGATAGATACGATTAGATTCAGAGCATTTAAGGGGATAATTAATACAAAATCCTGCATTAGTTTCTACCTCATGTGCCAATCAACACAGTTTTTTGAAATCACCAATAGACCACATCACCCTCATGCCTCTGTCATCAACCCATGATGAATTTATGTTACAGAGATTCGGTGACAGATTTTTTTTAAATTGCACTCATCACCTAAATTTAATGGCTTATGAAACATGGTAAGTTCTTCATTGGTTTAAATTGTCTTCAGCAGTGGTAAGCGGAATCATGTTGCACACAAGGAAATTCAGGGCATCCAGAGAAGTGAGACGAGTAATTCAAAAGTTGTAGAGATCCCGTGAGCATCAAATGACTAGATTTAGCAAGCTTTATAGGTATGTGCCCAAATATATGGATTTTACATTCTTTCACTTCATATATTTTATGTGATGCTTCTCTATACACACTCTCTGAAGATTTATTTTGAATGTAGGAACAATGTCGCCAAGAAATCCAACCACTAGATGATCGTCGATGGCACCGAAGCTAAAAGAACCAGATATAGGAGAAGGCTCCTCCCCGGGGGTCGTAAGACAATTGGAATACACGCCAAGACCTGAACCTTTCATCAAAACATCAACGAAGAAGGATTTCATCCAGCCTTCAACCTTTGGAGATACCGAGGCAAGCACAAGGTCCAAAACAACACTCTCGCATTAGGGAGATATCTTTAGAAATATCAGCCAGGAGGAATACCCGGAATACATCCTAGACAGTGATCCTAATGTCAGAGCACTCGATGAAGAAGTTTTCTTAAACATTCAGCGGTCATACCTACATATGGTGGTTAGCATAACCCCTATCTTTCCCTACGTAGAACTCCTGAAATGGTTCATAGACCACACAAACACACAGAAATTTTTGATCAATGATGATAATGGTGGTTGTGTCGAAGTGTTCTTACCGGTCAAAGTCCAAAAGTATTACAATCTTAGAGACCCAAAGGAGCGATTAAACACATAGTTTATCGTAAAATTCTATGAGGGCCATGACACCATCCAGGTGATGACCTCATGGTGGAGAGAAGATAATAAATACACCAAATGGAGCATCGGATGGTACCAGACAATCAACTTAAGGGAGACATACATCTACCTGATGGCTCTCATCTATCAATTATATGGGGAGAAGGACTGGTCCAGGTTTTCAGAGGCATGGATGCCTCTAGCTTACACAGTGGCTATTTTCGGGAGTGGATTCAATTGGGGAGCCATAATTTCTAGCCAATTGAGCATCTACATACAACAGGCTCAGACATCGAAGGAAGGAGAGACACTAACCTTCTACATGGATTCATATCTACTTGATGGCATGTGTGCCAGAAACATTTTCATCAGCATAAACCTGATTTGGAACGTCGCAAAACTCCCGGTCCATGTATATTTTAGCATCCTATGGGAGAACATGTACAAAAAATGTTACTCCCTCATCTGCGATGAATTCATTACACGTATTTATTTTATTATTTTTAAGAAAGAGTGCTCGAGACTATCAGTTGCAGCAAAAAAGATGATATCAAAGGTAGGCCACTTGTACTTGGATGAGTGTGATACCTACATCCGGGTGTTCGGGGTAACTAGAGCACTACATATCCTACTAGCGCATGTCCCTGACTGTCTCATAGTAGGAGAGATATGCTACCAGACCATCCTGTAGGGTTACAACACCACCCTAGTCAAGGATAAAAAGTGAGTGTTTATACCTTGTGGATTCCATGTGGGATTATACTTGGTGAAGGACACCTCTCAAGCCAAACAAGAAGGGTTGATCCAATTGGAGTTCAGGTTCTAGACTGGCCAATTCCGTAAGAACAACCTAAAGGGTCTAGTTTTGAAACATACTTCTCAAGTTTCATCCTGCTATCCATACGCCCATGACAAATTTGAAGATGAAGTCTTCACAGAAAATAACCAAGATTGGGATGAGGTGGTGCCAAGGATGGTCAACCCCAAAATGACCAGGTTGAGAACCATGAGGCTTTATGAATAGATGGCAACCATAGAGTGATTGTCTCAAGAGGCCCTTATATCTAGGAAAGAAATGATAGTGGCCGAAGTAGAAAAGGTTCCCCTGGAAGCTCCAATACATGACATAGTTTTCCCTATGACGCAGGATGCACAGGAAAGGGGGTTTCTCATGATCGAGCGGGCACAATGAATAATTGATCAGTGATAAGATGACCTAGAACTCACAGGAATGATGGGGTCCAATACTGACAACCTGGATGAATTCTAGACTGGCCCAAGCAGCCCTAAACTGATAGATATTGATGAAATTCTCGGGTTAGACAACCCTGAAACTAAAACACCACAGGCCGGATCACAGGGGGGTATTTCAACTCAGCTGGAGATAGTAGGAACATCAAAGAGAGAAAGTKTTCCAAACCCCCTAAGTGAATTGATAAATAGCTATGATKATGAAGAGAACTCGAAGGGATCTATGATGATGAAGAGAGCTTGAAGGTATCCCTAGTGACCCCGATATAGATCATAGACGAAAAGYAGCCAGAGAAAACATCTTCCCTGACTCCTGACGATCAAATTTAGGACCTTCCATAGAATGAACAAGAGTTTGAGAGTGTCTTAGACATTGATCTACCTAATGCACCAGAGACCCAAGAAGATAGTCCAAAGGATGAGTCAAGGYCGGGTGAACAAAAGGAAGAAACTCCACATTAAGAAATCGGTGTCTCACTAGTCAATAATCAAGTAAGTACTGAGMCTACCCCCGATGCCTCAATTTYAATCRGTACTCAAATCCCTGATGAGAGACAAACATAAGTCAAGCCTTCAGAACATAGGGAAGAATTTCAAGAACCCAGTCTTGAAMAAATATATACCATCGAGAGCCTRGGAAATATGCTCACCTTACGAGATTAGGAAATCCTCAAGACCATGGATGAAGTCACTGACATACACATCATTTCTTATAACCAAAAAAGGAAATCCATTGTGTAGAGGACAACCAAGAAGAGGAGGATCACTCTGGATCGCTCCATCCTCATCACCACAGAGGAAAATATGATAAATACAAAGCACGCCAAAACATCTGAACTTATCGGTGTAGGGGTGGTAATCACTGATGCCACCCTAGATAGAGAAAAAGGGGATGAAGACGAGTTGTCTGCTACTTTGAAATAATTGGAACATTTTCGCCACTTGGAGAAATATTACCAGGACACCACACAGGTTGCAATGTTCCTAAGGAGAGAATTCAAGGAGGCCTATAGTAATTTACATATGAACGACATTGATTCACTCGAAGGATAGTTGAGTTGCAAGAATACACCCTCATGGCATTGGACACATGCAAGTATATGGAGAAGTGGTATGAGAAATCACAACAAGTCATGGAGAGTTTTGACTATATCAATGCGGTTCAGCAGGGCCAATATACAGAAGAGCATGGCATCCGGGTGTTAAAATAAATCATCCTCGATCACATAAATAAATCGGCTGAATAGTGGGAAAAAATGTCTCAGGAACCTCATCAGGAAATCTAAGAGAAATGGGCCAAGTGTGAGAAAAGCTAGATCTATATCAACCGGGTAATGAGATACATTGGCCTCCCCAAATTTGGCACACCCGATGAATTTGTCGACTTGCACACATAGTCAAATTGCACGCTAAAAAAGACTCATCATGGGCTGAGGAAATAGAAAAGTTGATAGGCATGGCTCTAGGACAGGTGTGGTGATTCATGGAACACTCAAACAAAGCTCAGTCCATATTGCAACAATTAAGTCCCAGAATAGTCAAGTATCATGCGCAAGTAGTAGAGATAAGAGAGATTCATTTGGCTCTAATGGAACAACATAGATTCGCGTATGCCAACACATGTGAGGATCTCTTCATCAAGTGGTCGGAGTAAGAGAAGAGTCACCTACTTAAGTGAGATCCTATGATGACTCTTAGATAGAATGATAGAAGAAAGCATCATGTGGTGAGTTTTGTTTTACTTAGTTTCACTTCAATAGTTATTTTTAGTTAATAGCATATTATAAATAGGAATATAGACCTATTATCAAAGGTCGATGGTTGTTGAAAAGACTCTCATTTTGGATTTTTTTAAGAACTATTTCGGAGTTGCCTTAATTGAGAAGCCCTATTTAGGACCAGAGACAAGTTTGTGTTTTTCATCAAAAGTGTGTATGATTGGATGTGGAGAAGAATTATTTATGATTTCATCTCATCAATGGATGTTTTAATGAGTAAGAGCTTCTAAGACTATTGATAAGTTATCTGATGCAATTCTTTATAGTTATTATCTTTAATGATGAAAATTAAATCGTTGTGTTATTAGGTGATGGATGATTAGAGTTAAGAGAATTATTTTTCTTTCCATCATTTATTGGATTCATGTTTTCTTTCTGATAAATTGTATCCCAATCAATTTGGAATACCAAGAGGTTAATGTATTATTACTAGGCATGTGGTAGAGAATGATTCTCTGTATGTTAGAGTAAAAGGGTTATCCCAAGATCATCCTTCTCCAGTAGTTAATTTCCCCATGTAAGTTTTAAACATGTGAAGTAAAGTAATGCATATATATTCTTAAGAAAAACAGAATTTAATCAAAGGCTCATACACAGAGTACACAAAGATTTTATACCAGAAACCCTCAACCGGGAAAACCTTTCTTATATTCATTATCGAATTTCACCATTCACCATACAATATATACAATGTTTTTAGATATTTTGTCGATACCAAAACCCTAATCCCTTAATCCGGGATTGATTTAGAAAACCACTAAAAATATCAAAAACCACCCAAAAAAAAAACATTGGGGCATTGTGCGTAACCAGGGGGGAATACCTACCACCCCTAGGATCCCCCTAGGAAAGTGCCCAGTGCACATGACACAAGTCACACTACTAGAGGGATTGTCATATGCAGTTTTTGAACCTGACGCACCCACACACACCCATGCAAAGAATATAACACATACCTAGCACCCCACTCTGATTACCTAGTTGTTTTATACCATCTTTTATATTGTATTGGTCCCACCTATAAGAGAAAATACAAAAAAAAAGAGCGTACAAACCGAAGGAGAAATACTTCACAAAAAAACACAAATACCATCGATTATTTGGTTGGATCGCAAGATCTGAAGAACCATTCCACTACTAAACACTTCAGAGTCTAATTGGGCCTTGGTGGTGGTTTTGGCTCCTGTTGTTGATTTAAAGGGATTTAGAACCCCTAAACAGAATTGGTGCTAGAAGCAAGGCCTAAAGAATGAATGGTTGAATATATTTTTGACATAGTATTTCACACAACCTGTAGATTCAAAATAGCCCACATGCATAGCTAGTCATTCCCAAGACATCCCACACACATTGAGTACTCCTGAAATGAGTAACTCACCCCAGAATGAGGAAGAAAATATGTTCCCTAAAATACCCTATGCTCTTCCTCATGAGGAATTGAGCCAATTCAGAAGAATCACAAGAGCATACACCCGACAGATCGGTGCACTGCCCTTATCTCCATTACTTCCTCGAAGAAGAAAAAATAAGAAGACCAATGGTTGAGTCCCTCGACCAGGTTTTTTTGCACATAGTAGAAGATCTGATAGATTTCTCCCTCACTGAAATTGAACATCCTCTTAATCTAATCCCTGAAACACTAGCCGGTAACTTCTTCGAGCCCGACGCCTTTTTGAAAGAAGAAAGGTTTGACTCAAGATCTGAAGACAAGGAATATAACAATGACAATGATGAAGAAAGGGGAAACCCACCTCAGAATAATCAACCTTGTTTTTCCAGATATGCTTTGGCCATCTCCAAACATGTACATAACCTCCCATGACACCTAGAGAAGTTACTCCCTAAATTTGACCCTGAAACCTCAGGATTGCCTGAAGACCATATCAAAAAATTCATACTAGCTATCAGACTTATGAATGTCCAATATGAAGATGTAGTTTGCAGGCTATTTCCCTACACTTTCAAGAATTCATCCTCCACGTGGTATTTTAACCTATCTGTAGGATCCATAACTTGTTGGACGAAGTTTCAAAAGGATTTTCTAAATAAATTTGCAGAAGAAACTACGACATGAGCTTTGATGGTTGAGTTGTTCGCCGCCACCATGCATTCAAAAGAAAATGTTAAAGACTTAAATCAAATATTTACCACTATATTAAACAAATTCCAACCCGAAGTTAAACCTACTCAGGAGTTTCAAATCGAAGCATACACTAATTCTCTCCCAGCTTCTATTTCCATGTTTGTGAAAAGGGCTGCCAAACCAACTTTAGTCGAGAAATTTGATGAAGCCAAAATGATAGAGTTCCAAATGAAGGGATGTAAAGAGGTTCAGGTCTCATTAGTTAAGCAAGAAGATCCACCTCCCCCTAGGAGAAGGCTCTTGTTGACTAGAACCTCAGGTAAATGAATAGAACAAGGTCTTGAAAAAATAAGTGGAGACATAGAGGACCTACAACGCATGGTCAATAAATTTTCAAACAAAATCATCGACATGAAGAGAAGTGCAGGGGAGGGAAACCAAGGCCAAAGGCCCTATAAACCTTTCTTTAAAATAAATCTATCTTTCAAATCAATTGAACCTCCCTCAGCTAACCCAAACAATGATCTGAGAAATACAGCATCTAACTGTTTATGTACCTATCATCAAGAGAATCACTATGAAAGGGAATTCCCTCAATGGGTGCATGCCATGAATTTGATGGCCAACCGATTTCTAGACAAAGTCTCCCTAACCTAACAATCAAGCAGCTCAGCTATGAATATTTGCAATCAGGAAGAAGCTGATCCACCAGAATAAACAACCATGTTAATATGGGACCCTGACCTACCTATGCCTTTCGATTATCTATTTGAGTTTCAAGGACCACCCGCAGAAGTCTTGACTATGAAAACACGAAGTAGGGGTCAACCTGAATCAAATTATTTACTACGACCCAAACTTCAGGGAGGAAACCAGCTCCTAATCACCCAAAAGAATATTTTTATCCTCGAATAAACCCTATAAAGATCCATACATGAGAATCACCCAAGGTAAACTATAACATAGTAGAATATTTGAAGAAATTGAAGGAAAACATGTCATTCATGGACATGTGTAGAATCCCCCAGCAAAAGGACTTTTTGTTACATGAATTGAAATCAATAGAAAATCCCATGACAAGCACTGACCAGGGAGGAAATCTAACTCCCACATATCTAAGAAATAAACCAACTGTGAATGCCTACTCATCGGATAAGAAGGGAAAACCTTTTGTTCTGTCGTTTCTTTTGATGTTTGAAGTTTTCAACAAAAACCCCCATAATTGTTTGGTTGACTCAGGGGCATCCTCTAATGTTATGCCAATGTCTATTTGTAAAACATTAAATGAAGTACCTCTCAAAAGTGATAAAAATGTGATAGAGCTACACATAAACCAGGTGAAGGTCATGGGAGAACTCACAGATGTAATGATTAGAATAGCGACACACCCTACATTTGTGCAAGTAATTAAAATAATTGTAGTAGATATCCCAGAAGCTTATGGATTATTATTGAGTCAAGATTGGTATGAGAAGTTAAACTAGGCTCACCTTTGGCTTCCATTAAAAGGGCACACAAATATGATCATGATCAATAGGGAAAGATATCTAAAACACACGGTCACTGACTTAGAAACCCTCAATGAACCCTCATCTTTCGAATTCCCCATGCTAGGAAATTATTCATGTGACTCCAATTTCGGGAATTTCTCCCCTATCTCATCTGATGTTCCTCTTACCCAAAACTCTGAAATGATTTTTCAAGAGAAATTGTTGACGGCGGTGGAGGAAACCCTCTTATGTCAAGAACCTATGTTAGAAATTACAGAACAAAAAGGGAGGGGAAAGGAAACTGACAAGAAAGAGGAACCTGATAGGTTTTCCCACAAGTTTAGACCTTATACTTTGATGGCTCTAAATATCAAGAAGGGTCTATGGCAGGGTTCATCCTCATTGATCCAAAAGGTAAATGACATTTCATGTCCTGCAGACTAGGGTTCGAATGCACAAACAACACCGCCAATTATGAAGCTCTAGTACAAGGGATAAAGAAAGCCATGGACTTAATCGTTAAATAATTGAAGGTATTTAGAGATTGTGAAATCATCGTTAGAAAATTAAGGAATACTATACATTGCAACTCTCCACACCTGAAAAATTACCAACAGGAAGTGCACGGGCTAATATAGAAAATTGAATCTTTCAACATTACAGCGATCCCGAGAGAAAAGAACATTCTTGTTGATTCTTTGGCCACCGCTGCTTCAAGGCTATCACCTCTAGAATATTATGAAGCCTCCCAATTCACTATGGAATTTTTCTACAAACCATCGATGCCCAACAATATTTCTAATTGGAAGGTCTTTGAAGGAGATGAACGGATCATAAAAAATTTTACTAACCAAGATAATTTCAAAGATTTTACTATTGATGATGAAGTATTCAAGGAACAATCAACAGAAACTGATCCTCAGAAAGATCAACTGAGTGACAAATCAGAGTCTCACACGCTACCAAAGGGAATAGCCAACATAGAAAACCTTTTTCACCTAAGGGAAATATTTAAGGGGTCAAAAAATGTGAAGACCGGTAGTTCATGTCCCATGCATGAAATTATAAATCTTGGAACCCCAAAAAACCAAAAAAATGTAAACCTCAGAAACAAAATATCTAAAGAGGAAAGAAAGTCCTACTTCAAACTTTTCAAACAATATCAAGATGTCTTTGTATGGTCCTACAGAGATCTGAAAACTTATGATAATTGTATCATTCAACACATTATCCCTTTAAAGCCCGAAGTAAAACCCTTCCAACAAAACCTCTAGAAGTACCACCCATATCTGGAGCCCCTCATGTGTCAGGAGTTAAATAAAGTGTTATATGCCAAAATTATCTTCCAAGTTAGATATTCTACCTGGGTAGAAAACTTGGTTCTTGTAAGGAGAAATTATGGGGAAATCCACCTATGTGTAGATTTCAGAAATCTCAACAAAGCTTCAGAAAAGGAAAACTACCTAGTCCCACCAATGGAGAAACTTCTGTAGACCATGTTTGGCTCTGATATTTTCTCCTTACTGGATGGTTTCTCAGGTTACAACAAGATTCTAGTTTCATAAGAAGACCGCTTGAAAACTACCTTCCAAACCAAGTAGGGAACCGAAGCTTATAAACGCTTTCCCTTTGGGTTAATCAATGCAGGGGAAACCTTACAGAGGGCCATGGATGTAGAATTTTTGGAAATAATCAACAATTGTTTAGTATTCTATTTGGACGACGTGACTGTGTATTCAAAGAATAGAGAAGATCACATCCAACATTTAACCCAAATTTTCAAAAGGTGTAGGAAATAAGGTATATCCTTAAACCCTAAGAAAACTATTTTCAGTGTCGAGGAAGGTAAGCTATTGGGCCACATTATATCTCAAGAAGGATTTCGCATAGATACATAAAGGATTAAAGCTATAGCTCAGCTTCCATTACCTCAAAACAAAAGGGCTATGCAATCATTCTTCGGGAAAATCAATTTTGTGAGGAAATTCAATCCTAATTTCACGAAAACTATCAAACCCATACAAAAAATGATTCGTAAAGATGATGATTTTAAGTGGGATGATGAACGCAAGAAGGCTTTGAGAAATATTAAGACTACAATATCTCAAGCCCCAATGTTGCGAAGCCCTGATTTAAACAAAGATTTCTTCCTATATACTTTTTCCTTTGACCAGTTGTTAGCCACAGTATTAACTCAGAAGGATGATGACAACAATGAAGCCCTAGTGTCATTCATGAGTACTAATCTCCAATATGCCCAACTAAATTATCCTGCTATAGAAAAGAAGGATTATGTGGTATATAAGGCAGTAAAACATTTCAGATCTTACATCCTCAAGAACCATACCAAATTCATTGTGCCTCACCCTGCAGTCCAATCCCTATTTACACAACAAGAGATGGGGGAAAAAAGAGGAAATTGGATGGAAGTAGTCCAAGAATTTGATCTAGATATAAAACCTTCTAAACTAGTTAAATGACAAAGGCTATGACAACTAGCAGTCGAAGTGCAGGACCAAGTAAATGATGATCCTGGATGGGAGAATGAATTGGCGTTATGGTGTGGAGAAGATTCATACGTCTCCCCAAGGCAAGATTCTTGGTATGAGAAAATGACTTATCTCCTGCATCATTAGACTTTCCCGAAAAACCTAAACCCTAGGGAAAGGAGAGCTCTCAGGTTAAAATACACCCAATATCACCTCATCAATTCGGTGCTCTTCTGTGTTAATTATGATGGGGTACTTTTAAGATGTCTCAAATGAGAAGATGAAGACAAATTTATGAAAGAGCTCCATGATGGTCATGTCGGTGGAAATTTTGTAGGAAACACCATCGCTCCTAAATAATGAAAGTTGGCTATTATTGACCTACTTTGTTCAGAGACACTCACACATATGCTAGAAACTGTAAGACTTGTTAAGTAAGGGCAGGGAGGGAGAAGAGAGCAGTTGTCCCACTTCAACTGGTGGTTGTTTCTAGACCTTTTGAGCAATGGGGGTTAGATATCATAGGATAAATTACACCAAGTTCATCAAAACAACATAGGTACATAGTGACTGTCATATACTATTTCATGAAATGGGCAGAGGCTGTTAAGGTCCTAACCCACACATAGGTAGATCAATGTATTTGGATGTAATAAAGGTCAATATTAATAAGGCCTTTCAATAAAATAGAATAAGGCGGATGTAAGAAGACCTAATAGAAGCTTCCACTTCTAGAAGGAGCTTCCTCTAGATGCTTCTCTTAATAGACATATTTAGTATAAATAAGGGTCGAGGGTATGAGAACCCTATCTTGGATATTATTGTAACAGAGCGCTACTCGAATGGAGGTTGCCCCCTTGAAGAGGCCTGTGAACATTGTTTTCTAAATCAAAGTGTTATTTCTATTGCTATTTTGTATATCATTTCTGTGTATTGTGAAGATTATGCTGAATATTTTACTGTTATTCTACCATTTCTAGCATTTTATTTATGTTATGCATATTTTATATATCTGGTATCTTGCAAGTGGTATCAGAGCACTTTCCTTGGCAGAAATTGTGGGTATTTTTTTTTTAGGTTAGAGACGTATTCCGGCATATTTAAGCCACAGATATCTATCGTTACGCGCATAAACCCGCGGTTGAGGGATTCATACACGCAGGAAATACAAGTGGTTCTTAAGCGCACATCTATTGGCCACCCTTGTAACCCCTGTTGACACCCCTTTGAGTGGTAGCGCATCAGACAGCACCTGTGTACGGATCGACCTAGATTTCCTGAAGCCCTCCTTAGATAAACCTATCGGGCGTCAGACTGCTATAGTGTCACCGAGAACATCACTCGGGAAGATACTCTCTAGTACCTAGGTAGTCGGGTAGTATGCCTAAGGATATGGTCTATCCTCCTTAGTTAGTTCCCTGAGATATTGGGTCGAGTACTACTGTTGGACCCTGCACATATATCAGAGAGCTATAGCACAAGGAAAACCCTTGTCTGTAGAACCTTTTAACACCTAACCCTTGGGGAACATAAACATAAACATACACAAATTAAACCGGTGAGATCTATTATCGCGCATCTGTTTTCAAGTTGCTCAGTAAATACTCTCGGGTTCATAATTTGGGGATTTCAGCACTGCAACATTCTTCATACCAAAGTATAACCCCGCAGCTGTAAAAAAAAAAAAAGTCTAGAAATTGTTTCACCATTATTTGATACCTATTCCATTAGATTCATCTCTTCTCCCTTATCACATACATCCATATCATTTTTCTGCAAAAATTTATGACCCCACCCGCTCCCTTTTCAGTTCACCCATCCTCATGGCACATACCCATAGCCAAGAACTAGAGTCTCTCTTCAACACCTTGCAATATGGTTTCCTCAAGACCCAACAAGAAGTGCAACAACTCAGTGCTACTATTGCCTCCCGTGATGCCTCCATAAATGCATCTGTAAATGTAGTCGTGTTGTCCACAATGGCAGAAGTTAAACATGAACTGACCACCCAGCTGGAATCTGTCTTTGCATCACTCTACACCAAACTCAAGATCCCTCCCGATGACTCTTTTCCAGATGAACATAAAAAGACTGAAGGTGAAACTTCTTCCCATTCCTTTCAACCCCATCACTTTCAACGAGACATACGCCTTCCCCGGGTGGATGTAACCAAATTTGATGGCTCGGACCCCATTGGTTGGGTCACCCAAATGGAACATTATTTCTCTCTCTACAACATTACAGATGACTTGGCCAAACTTCGGTATGGTGTTCTCCATCTAGATCAATAACGTTGGCAATGGTGGCAATGGAGAAAAACTTCCCATCAAGGGTATATTGCTTGGATCCAATTTGTAGCTACGCTTTATGAACGCTTTGACACTGACACCAACCATTTGGGCCATTTGACAAAATTGAAGCAATCAGGCACAGTAGAAGACTTCATATCTGCATTAGAGCGTCTGGATTTTTGAACAGAGGGCATGACTGATGCTTTCTTTCGAGAGTGTTTTATCAGTGGCCTCAAGGATGAGATTCGATCCCATGTCCTCATGGCTTGACCTACGACTTGGGTAGAGGCTACCAAAAAAACTAAATAAGCACAACAAATTGTTTCCTCTCAAAACC
>ML798707.1:91960-119174 GCA_009831015.1 Picea engelmannii | reverse complement strand
TTGCTCGACTGGAGGTTTCCCCCTCGAAGAGGCCTGTGAACATTTCTTTCTGAATGAAAGTGTTATTTCTATTGCTATTTCATATATCATTTATGTGTATTGTGAAGATTATGTTGGATATTTTACTGTTATTCTTCCATTGCTAGCATTTTATTTCTGTTCTGCATATTTTATATATCTGGTATCTTGCAGAGCCCATCCCTCTAACTCATGTAAATGAGAAGGTGGTGATATAATTCATAGAACAATAGTTGATCACAAGGTTCGGTATCCCTTTTGTCCTTTTTTTTTATAATATGGCTTACTTTTCTTCCACCTTATCAATAGAGTTTTCTCTGGACAAAGGAATCATAATTAGATACTCTGCAAACTATTATCCACAGGGAAATGGAGTTGCAAAATCAACTAATAAGAACCTAGTGAGAATACTAAAGAAAATAGTTGCAAACAACCAAAGGAATTGGAATAAATCAATTCATAATGATTTATGGGCCAGCAGAGTCACACCCAAGGAATCTATAGGGAATTCCCCATACTTTCTGGTATACAGATAGGAATCCATTCTCCAGAACGGGCTTTAACTTCCATCTCTTCAACTTGCTCAGGATTCTAGAAGTCATCCCTCATCAATCATACAATAAAGAATTAACACCCTACTCATGCTAGAAGAGGAAAGGGAGAAAGCTAAATCAAATTTCATAGCTCACCAGTAGATAGTTAAAAGATGGTTTGATAAGCATAATGCTAAAGAGAAGAATTTTGAGGTAGGAGACTTAGTCCTAAAGTGGGACAGAGCATGAACCTAAAGGAAAACATTCTAAGTTTCGAAATCTATGGCTCGGACCTTTCCAGGTGGTCGAGAATATTGGGCTAGGCACATATCGACTACGAAATCTAAGAGGGGAACCTGATGTCCTCCCAGTGAATTTCCAAGCCCTAAAACAATATTTTCATTAAAAATAATAATAATAATAATAAAACTATGTGTTTATGTTCTCACAATGTTTTAATTTAGTCACATCGATTGAGAAATGCATTTTATTTGTTTTATCTTTTTCTATTGCACTTCTGCACTTTTGAAGATTGTGTTTAGCAAGACAATGGTTGACCTCAAATGATGTGATATGGAGAACTCTGTTTCTAACTCGTCATTGACATACAACACAAGAAACATTGGGGAACCTGCAGTTGTTTTGAGGGGTCCTCTATCTAACCTACGTATATGAAGAACTTTGGAGAAATGCAGAAGTGTTTGTTGAGTGGTCTAGTGAAACATTAAGGGAAAGATGGTAAACTGGAAAGTACTACATGTCCCTCAAAGACAGAGCTTGGAAGCTTCACATAAACCATTTCATTTTCAAAATAACAGACATCCTCCTCTCCCACTCGCTCAGGGAATTCTATCAAAATAAAAAATCAACTATATCAAATGCACACACAGTAGGAGAGGGTATGAAGATAACTCTGTTGGGGCTATAAACATTTGTTGGCAGTGAATCAAGTTCTATGACAATGGGGTGAGTCTGTCAATGCTATGGATGTTCGTGAGCAGCAAAGCAACACCGTAGTAAGTGAAGAATGGTAACTAAAGGCTTAGTGATAGCGAATGATTTACTAGAATCTTGTCAAAGGGGGCATGAATCAGGATTATAGGAAACTAAAGTTTAATAAAGGTTGAAAATCCCACAGGCAAGCTCGGATGCATCAACCAGGAAATTTTAAATGCAAGGGTAAAAGAAGATCTAATAAAAAAAGTTAAGTTATCAACCATATTTTGCATCAGATGAGCCTAAGGAAGGAATAAATATTTTTCTTTCTCCCAGTAAGTCTCCATTTGTTGAGCACTCAACACACCCTAAAACTCTTATGTCAAGTTTTTACTTTTTCGGTACCACTTGATCTTTGCATTGTCTGATTTTATTTTATTTTTTGTAAAATGTTTTTCCTTTTGCTTATTATCTTGACTCTCATTAGCTTTTTAGATTTGTTGAATTTATGAAAACTCGTGACTTAAAAAAGAACCATGACGCCTGAATAAAGAATCAAAATACAAAACAATTCACCTAACACACTTAGATTTGACATCGGATGGAATTCAAAGAGAGAAAAGATCCACTCGGGAAACCCCATCCACCGAGTTCCTCTTTTCATTAGCATCAGTAGAAAGTATTTTTTGTCTGCGCCAATGTCTTACAAAGAGATATCATTGATAGATGATTCCTCTTTGGCATCGGTAAAAGATGAGGGGAATAATCGTTAATCAAGGAAGAAAGGATATCGTCGGCATGGCTATCAGAATTTGGGAAGAACTAAAAATATCAAAACGAACATTGTGACCATGCTACAGAGTTTTCCCGATCGCCGATCCCCGATGCCTTTCGGCATCGAAACTTTCAATGAAGCTAATCCGTAGCAAAACACATGATAGGTATCGTCTATCATTGATCATAGATATTTTCTACATCGGCAAGCTAAGCTATGTTTTCAAATAAATAACTTAAATAAATCCCCAACTCCAATTAATACACACAGATTAGGCCTCTTATCTTCAACGCCACGTCTCTATGCCAGATCGGAGAACTGTACTTTCTAGTTTTGCCTCGAGTCATTTTATTTGGTCCTCTAAGTCCTAGTCACACCTATGAGTCATCTTTTCCATGACAGAATTGTGTGATGATATTGATAGGCATCATAGATTTGGTGAGAGACATTGACGAAAACATTCATAATGCATCCCTGATCCACCAACTGAGAAAGTGAAATGATAGGACATTTTAGCACTAGATACGAGTAGATTCGAAGCATTTAAGGGGATAATTAATACCAAATCCCGCATTAGTTTCTACCATGTGTGCCAATCAACATGGTCATTTGAAATCACCGATAGACCACATCACCTTTGTGCCTCCGCCATCAACCCACGATGAATTTAAGTTACAGAGATTCGGTAGTAGATTTGTTTTAAATTGCACTCATCACCCAAATTCAATGGATGATGAGACACAATAAGTTCTTCATTGGTTTAAATTATCTTGAGCCGTTGTAAGAGGAATCATTATGTGCATAAGGAAATTCAGAGCATCCGGAGAAGTGACACAAGTAATTCGAAAGTTACAGAGATCCTGTGAGTATCAAATAACCAATTTTAGCAAGATTTATAGGTATGTGCCCAAATCTGTGGATTTTACATTCTTTCACTTCATATATTTTATGCAATGTTTCTCTGTACACACTCTATAAAGATTTATTTTGAATGCAAGAACAATTCTGGCAAGTAATCCAACCACTAGATGATCGCCAAGGACACCGAAGCTAAAAGAACCAGAGATAGGAGAAATATCATCCCAGGGGTCATAAGACAATTGGAATACACACCGAGACCAGACCCTATGATCAAAACATCAACGAAGAAGGCTTTCATGCAACCTTCAGCCTTTAGAGATATCAAGGCAAGCATAGGGTCCGAAACAACACTCTCACATTGGAGAGAGATCTTTAAAAACATCAGTCAGGAGGAATACCCGGAATACATCCCACACAGTAATCTTGATGTCAGATCACTCGACGACGAAGTGGTCCTGAACATCCAACATTCATACCTTCATATAGTGGCTATAAGAACCCCTATCTTTCCCTACATCAAACTCCTGAAGTGGTTCATCGACCACATAGACACACATAATTTTTTTATCAATGATGATAATGGTGGTTGTGTCGGAGTGTTCTTACCAGTCGAAGTCCAGAAGTATTACAAGCTTAGAGACCTCAACGAGCAACTGAACACATATTTTGTCATAAAATTCTATGAGCACCACAACACTAGCTGGGTGATGGCCTCATGGTGGAGAGAATATAAGAAATGCACCAACCAAAGCACCGACTGGTACAAGATGGTGAACTTAAGGGAACCATACATCTACCTCATGGCTCTCATCTACCGATTATATGGGGAGAAGGACTACTCCATGTTTTCATAGGCATGGATGCCTCTAAATTACACGGTTTCCATTTCCAGGAGAGGCTTCAATTGGGGAGCCATCATTTCTAAGAAATTGAGCATCTGCATACAACAGGCTCAGACATTGAAGGAAGGAGAGACAACAACCTTCTACATGGATTCATATCTACTTGTTCTCATGTGTGCCAAAAACATTTTCATCAGTATGAACCTAAGTTGGCACATTACAGAACTCTCGATCCATGCACATTTCATCATCCTATGAGAGAATAGGTACAAAATATCTCACTCCCTCATCTACGATGAATTCATCACACGTATTTATTTTATTATTTTCAAGAAAGCATGCCTGAGACTATCATTTGTGGCCAAAAATATGATATCAAAGGTAGGCCACTGGTACTTGGACAAGTGTGATACCTACAATAGGGTGTTCATGGAAACTGGAGCAGCACATCTCCTACCAATGCATGTCCCTGACCATCTCGTAGTAGGAGAGATATGTTACTACACCATCCTGCATGGTTACAACACCACCTTGGTTAAGGATAAAAAACGGGCATTTATAGCTTATGGATTCCATGTGGGCTTCTACTTGGTGAGGGACACCACTCAAGCCAAACAAGAAGGTTTGATACAATTAGAGTTCAGGTTCCAGACCAGATGATTCTGCAAGCACTACCAAAAGTGTCTAGTTTTGAAACATGCTTCTCAAGTGTCATCCTACTGGCCATACAGCCACGACAAATTTGAATATGAAGTCTTCACAGAAAATGCCCAAGACTGGGACGAGGTTGTGGCAAGGATGGTCGAGCCCAAAATGACCAGGTTCAGAGCCATGAGCCTGGACGAACAAATGATAACCATATATAAATCATCTCAAGAGGCCCTCAGAGCCAGGGAAGAAATGATAGCAGCCGAAGCAGCAGAGGTTCCTCTGGCAGGATTGGTACAGGACAAAGGTTTCCCTATGATGTAGGATGCACGGGAAAGGGAGTTTCTCATGATCGAGTATGTGTAGCGAATAATTTATTAGCTGCAATATTAACTGAAACTCAAAGGAATGACGGGGTGCCCTGTCGACAACCCAGATGAATTCTAGACAGGCCCAAGTGGCCTGAATTGATAGACATTGATGAAATCATCGAGTTAGACAAAACTGAAATTGCAACACCACAGGCCAAGTCACTGGCAGGTGTTTTGACTCAGTCGAAGACAGTCAGAACATCAAGGAGAGAAATTGCACCAAACCCCCTAAGTGAATTGATAAACATCTATTATGATGAAGAGAGCCCGGAGGTATCCCTGGTGACCTCGCTACAGATCATAGAGGAAAAGGAGCCAGAGAAGACATCTTCCCCAGCTCCCGACACTCAAATTAGGGACCTTGCAAAGAATGAATAGGAGGTCGAGAGTGTCTTAGAAATTGATCTACCTGATGCACCTAAGACCCAAGTGGCTAGTCTGTTGTACGAGTCAGGGTCGGGCGAACAAAAGGAAGAAACTCCACAACAGGAAATCTTCATCACAGCGGCCAATAATCAAGTAAGTACCGATCCTACCCCTGATGCCTCAATTTAAATTGGTACTCAAATCCTCTATGAGCAACAAATAGAATTTGGGCCTTTGGAACAAAGGGAAGAAGTTCAAGAACCCAGTCTTGAACGAATAGATACCATCGAGAGCCTGGGAAATACACTCACCTGGGGAGATCAAAAAATCCCCAAGCCCATGGATAAAGTCTCTAAAATGCATGCCATATCTTATGACCAAAAAAGGAAATCCATTGTGTAAAGGACCACCAAGAAGAGTAGGATCACTTTGGATCACTCCATCCTCATCACCATGGAGGAAAATCTGATAAATACATAGCACACCAAAACATCTGAACTTATCAGCACAGGGATGGAAATCACTGATGCCACCCTAGAAAGAGAACAAATGGATGAAGAGGAGTTGGTTTTTTCTTTGAAATAATTGGAACATTTGTGCCACTTAGTGAAATATTACGAGGACACCACATAGGCCATGGTGTTCCTAAGGAGAGAATTCAAGGAGGCCCATAGAAAATTTATAGATGAACGACACCTATTCACTACAAGGATATTTGAGATGCAAGAAGACACCCTCATGGTGCTAGCCACATGCAAGGATATGGAGATGTGGTATGAGAAATAACAACAAGCCGTGGAAAGGGTCGACTATATCAGCATGGTTTAGCAAGGTTGAGATACAGAAGAGCATGGAATCTAGGTGTTAAAATAAAGCAACCTCAATCACATCAAGAAATCAGTTGAATACTGGGAAAAATGGTTGGGGAACCTCATCAGTAAATCCAAGAGAAATGGGCCAAGTACGAGAAAATTTGGATCAAAATCAACCAGGTAATGAGAGACATCGGCCTCCCTAAATTCGGCACACCTAATGACTTTGTTGACTTGCAAGATATAGTCAAATCGCATGTTGAACAAGACTCATCATGGGATAAGTAAATACCAAAGGTGAAAAACATGGCACCAGGACAGGTGTGGAATTTCATGGAACAATCGATCAAAGATCGGGCCATATTTCAATAGTTAAGTGCAAGAATAGTCAAGTATCAGGCACAAGGAGTTGAGATAAGAGAGATTCATTCGGATCCAATGGAACAAAATAGATTCCTGTATGGCAACACATGTGAAGATCTCTTCATCAAGTGGTCGGAGTATGAGAAGAGTCACCCACTTAAGTGAGATTCTATGATGACTCTTAGACAGACTGATAGAAGAAAGTGCCATGTGGCAAGTTTTTTTTTACTTAGTTGCACTTCAACAGTTATTTTTAGTTAATAGTATGTTTAAATAGAAAGATCGACCTATTAGCAAAGGTCGATGGTTGTTGAAAAGACCCTCAGTTTTGGATTTTGTTAAGAACTATTTCGGAGATGCCTTAATTGAGAAGTCCTATTTAGGACCAGAGACAAGTTTTTTTTTTTCATCAAAAGTGTGTATGATTGGATGTGGAGAAGAATTATTTCTGATTTCATCTCATGAATGGATGTTTTAATGAGTAAGAGATTCTTAAACTATTGATAAGTTATCTGATGCAATGATTTATAGTTCTTATCTTTAATGATGAAAAGTAAATCATTGTGTTATTATGTGATGGATGATTAGAGTTAAGAGAATTATTTTTCTTTCCATCATTTATCGCATGGATGTTTTATTTCTGATAAATTGTATCTCAGTTAATTTGGAATACCAGTAGGTTAATGTAGTATTACTAGGCCTATGGTAGAGAATCATTTTTTGCATGCTAGAGTAAAAGGGTTATCCCAAGATCAGCCTTCTCCAGTAGTTAAGTTTCCCACTATGATTACCTAGTTGGTTTATACAGGCTTTTATCTTGTATCAGTCCCACCTATAAGAGAAAATACAAAACAAATGAACGTACGAACCAAAGGAGAAAGCCTTAAAAAAAAATGTAAAGCCCATCGATTATTCGGTCGAATCGCAAGATCTAGAGAACCATTCCACTATTAAACATTGCAAATTCTAATTGGGCCTCGATGGTGGGTTTGGTTCATGTTGTTGAGTTAAATGGATTTAGAACCCCTTAATTGGGGGTTGTTGAAACTGTGGCACTGCTTGAAATTTCTAGGCATTGCCAAACTGTGGTGTAGTCTGTCCTACCATCAACTCAGCCTGCATCATGTATGCATTTGAGTTTCTTTCCTTCCTTAACTCCATGGTTCTATAATTTTTGTCTTCATTCCCCACTGAGTTACAAAATTTACGAAAAGTACTACTCGGTTTTGTCTTGTACTTCTGCATCATAGGGTAGTGATAAGGATCATGCCCATGTGTCTTTCATATTTCACACCAAGGCCCTCCTATAGGAAATTTATTTGGCATCCATACTCTCAGGTACTACACAAATGTCGAACACTCATTCTTGTTATGTCCCTCTAATATGCACAGGGTACACCACACTTCATCTCTTTTATCCCTACTTTTATTCTAGTTTAATTGCACTGTCAAGTTCTTCAGATCTTCCTTCAACTCCTAGATAGTTGGAGCTTTATTATTATATTGATTCTCCTCTAAATGCATCGTTTCTTGTAGTGCCTCTTCCTGGGTTTGAAATTTCTATTGTCTCAATGGATATTTAAAGTGTGGTAAGAGAGAATTTATAAACAATTGTCTGTGTTGCATGTCATAAATGGGATACTTTAGTTTACCTTTCAATGTCTTGAACTTTTGAACGATGTCCCATACAGACTCTTCTATTTTTTTTCGAACAACAATCATCTTAATCATAAACTAATCCTCTTATTTTCACCTCTGAAACTCAGTGATCAATGACTGCTTGATCTCTTATATTGTTCCTGGCACACCCTGTGGATTTTTTATTGCTAGACTCATATACCAATCCAGTGCCCAGTTTCTGAATGTTATTGCTAGATGTAATACTTATTATACCTCATTAATGAATCTTTTTTGTTCCCATATTCTCTCACACATGAATAGGTTCTTTTATGGGTCTTCTGATCCATCCCCATGAAACTCTGGTAATATTATCATTAGATCTACAAGAATGTGTTGTACCTACTCTACACGGTACTACTATCTATGTATTGTTGTTCAGACTTGAACTCCCATTGGTTTTGCTACTGGTACTTCCACTTGTACCACTATATGTATTGTTGTTTTTACTGCCACTTGTACCCTCACTTCTATTCCGATCTCCTAGATTCTTCTGACCGTCAATCAATTGTTCTCTAAACAACTCTTTCTTTGTTGATGTGTTAATCGTACGTGGGGTTGTAGGTTCTACACTGATTCAGATCTAGACAAGGTTATTTGCTTCCTCATAAGATCCCTCTCCTCTATACTTTATTTTGTATGTGGCACGCACTATTTCTTCAATGTTCTCCATAGCACGGAGATCTTCTACCTCTTCCTCATCACTCTCCAAGCCTTCCATCTTGGCTACTACCCTTTTCTTCCTATTGAGCTTATATTGGTAGGGTCATCCACTACACGTCATTCCTTCCTTCTATAGAATTTCCTAGATCTCCTCTTGATCCATCATAATGGGATATTTCGCTTTACTTCACTCTCCTCTATCCATTTCCCCCTTCATCTCAGACCTTCCTCGGTGTTTCCCCTAACTCCCCCATGTATTCCGAGTAGTTTAGATGTCTATTTCCATAGTTAATACCTCTTTATCATGTAACAATATTTTGATTGAAGTGTACAATAACCTTATGTACCTTCCCCTTGTGCCCTTAAGAAAATCCTTCTCTTCTACATTGTAATAATTTGATGTATCTACTGCAAACTCAATTATATACCCCACTACAATGTTTTCTAGCTAGAAATCTTTTGTGCACGTGAATTTATTATTTACCTTTTTCAACCATGTGATATTCTCTTCTGTCCACTCCACTGATCTAACTCTATTCACCGGATGGTTATATTTCAACCGTGTTATCCACTCCTACAATAGTGTGGGAAAATCACTAGAGAAACTCTCATGTATTTCGTTGAATACGTATCTCTCCAAGTATTATCTTGGCTTAAACCTATGGCTTCTATTATCTATATGGGAAAAATCTAGTTCCTGAACTGCCAACCATATTTCAATCTCTACTTTTGTGGGATTCCAACCCATAAACATTCCCTTTCTTAAGCCCTCGTTCTATACTATGCGATACATCCCTCCCAATCTAATATTCTAAGTTACAACCGACGATAGAACCATTATTGGTTACTTGTGTGCTAACCCAGGTTCTAACTACAGGATTACCAACAACCCTTCGACCATAGGCCCTTCTGGATAATAGAAGAAAATATAATGCACAAAGTGCATTGTGCAGTCTCACCCAAGATGGATTCAATGGGTGGTTACAGGACTCATATGTTTGCAACCCTAGGATGGGATGTGTTTCTCTCCCAGAGGCATTGTATCTACTCGTTGTTAGCCCTTGAGCCCTCATTAGATCCTAGTTTAGACTAATAATAATAATATTCCAATAAGAATTCATTAACCATTATATCAACATGCATTCAATGATAGGTATTCTTCTACTGTAACATAAGATTCAAATCTAAATGCTAGCTATGAAATTCATTTACTTAGTGTTGTTCTGTAGATTTCATGAGTTTTTACTTAGTGCACAGTCATACAACATTTATCAATTAACATATTCATCAAAAATCTTGTCAACTCAAATATAACAATAAGAAATGTAACGATTCATACACATGACATTGATATACTGTGGTTCACCCCCTCCTTGCCTACATCCACAAATATTTGTCGCTTGGGTGCTTTATTCATATTCTTGCAAAGTATAGTGTTGAGCGCTGTAAAATTATTTTTCCACTGCATATGATCTCCACAGATTGCAAAAGTATCTCAACAAGACCTCCTACTCAACAAAAGGATATACTACAACCTCAATAATACACACCAACAAATGAGACCACTTCTTCATCGTCCTAATACATTCTACTTATACAAAACTGGGACAATTCCCTTACAAAAACCCTAACCCTAAGCATATTAGGTTTGTCCACTTTTCAACTACTCCATCTCGGCTGGTCCTAGATCCAACCATTCTCCAATTTGGCTCTTATCCACTTTCCAACTGCTCCGCAACAGTTTGTCCACTTTGTAACTTTTTTTCTCGACATTTTTTTTTCTCTATTTTTGGTGATTCTTTTCCTCTATTTCCGGCGTGCTCCACTATTTTTCAGCATTGTCTTGAAGTCTTCAAAATTTCCTTGGTTTTCTCCCAAAATTGGCCTTGGCCAACATATCCTTCTAGGTCCCAAACTTCACTCTGGAGTTGTACACCTGCTCCTCTGATTTTCTGTTGTTGTTCTTGTTGTTCTACTGCTACTGCAATATCTCCTCATGGTTTCCATATTTTATGTTGTATGGATTTATTCATCTTACCACTAAAATATCCTCTTGTCAATCTCCACCTATTGTTGACTGTTTGTTGTGATGAATTCGACATCATCCTTTTTATCTCATCTATCTCCTTGTCCAGCTTGTCCATGTGTTGTCTTCTCTCTTGTAGTCTTCTCTACTAGTGCATCCCCTTTTCTTCATATAGATCCAAAAAAAAATATCATTTTGATCTTCCATGTTGACTTCATCTCCTATGGAATAGAATTTCCACTCAACTGTAAACTCCAATTCCACAGCAATGTTATTGATCTTCTACTCAGCCACCTCCTCTGACATATTTGTTTCTTACAATTCCTCTGGTCTTCTTTCATCTCCTTGTGTTGGTACAAGTCCATCTTCATCCATTTTCTCCTCAGGCTAGAATTCTTCTCCACTTTTCATGACCACATCCTTCTAGAAATCATCTTTTGTCTCTGGATTTCTTAACCAGTCCCCCAACATCTTCAACTCCTTCTGCCACCGAGTTARAATTTTATCTTAATTCTCCTCTTCTTATTCTCTCCTCTCTTTGGATGATTTCAGTGTCTTCTCCTTTTCCTCCTTCATGGCAGTCTATGTTGGCTATCTTCCTTCTTTTGTACCTGAAACACATGCACTGTTAGTTTTAAAAAYATTTGTCCCAATGGCCTCATTAGATGCCTCCTCCATCACTTCCTCATTTGTAACACATGCATTGGCCTCTGTTTGGATTCTTKGTAGGAACATATTGATTCCACCAATGATAAGAATGAACCTATGATCTTCCTCCTCGAGTGTTGAAGTATTCAACTTCTCAACATCTTCATYCGCATGGTATGCAACCCCACATGAACCTTCATGTTGATGATTCTTCTCTCCTACCTCTTCCTCATTTTTTGTCAGCACTCCTTCTTGATCTGAACTCTCCTCTGAGTTCTTGAGACTCTCAGACAGTCTCATCTCCTTTTTTCCCACTTGTAAACCCGACTTCTCTTTTCTTCCCTCCTAGTAGTCTACGATATCTTTCACTAATATCTTCTCATTGCCCTCTTGGAAATATTTGATATCTCCAACTGATCTCTCTTCCTCCTCACTGAGGATTTCTCCCATTTCTGGTTCACATATGTAAACTATATTCTCCCCTATTTCACTAATGTTTTCTTCTTGCCTCATCCACATCCTTAGTATCTGCTTCTGCCTCCTCAAAATAAATTGTTGGATAGGCCACTTTACCTTCCTCTTCATGGGCCACTCATACCTCCAGCTTCCTTGTTGCATCCTCTATCATTGCAATGATAATATATTGAGCTCCTCTCTTGTCTCATTGAGCTCTTTACCCATTTCCCCTTTGCTCAATTTCTTGTGGTCTCCTATTCAACCTTGTCAATTTCCTTTAGTAGCCATTTTTCTCCTCTCCTCTATGAGCTTCTAATTTCTTGCTATGAGTTACAGTCATCCTCTAGCTCACCTAATGGAATCTTCTCTTTGATATTTTACACTCCTGCTGAGTGTAGGTGAAAAGCTTTCACTCGCTCCTTCTCCTGAGAAATCCTTGCTCTCCTCTGCTTCAAGAACACAATTAGTCCTTTCTTTTCAGCTCACCTAGCTGTCTAATATTTGATGCACACTTGCAAACATTTCTTCACACAGATCATCAATACTCTGTATTTTCCTCCTTTGTGTGATATCTATAGACAAAAATCAAGCTCTGATACCATATGATGCAAACCCACACCTTCTCCTAGAGCTTGTGAAACCTCCTAGTCTAGGATCGTTCACGCAGGAGATAAATTATCTCTCAGAATCATGTTGGATACCATATTAATGTTCACATGAAATAAATTTACTTTTGTCAGTCCAACAAAGACCCACGGGCACTTTCTGTAATCCCCCTTTACCTTTATTGTCAAATTTCGACATCGACGAAAATCACATATGACTGCGACCCAGAACTAGGTGCTAACAAAAAGCTGATAATTCGGTGCTCTAGAGCTTCATTCTTTGGAGGTTTTAACAACACTACACCCCAATCCCTCCAAACTACGGAATTCGCAAACTCTTGAATTTCCCTCAGGAAAAGCAGTCTCCACCCTGCACCAAGATCTACGACTCACAAGAACTTTGGGGATTTGGGCTTCCGAAGTTTTCTTCGCTCCAAAATGCAATACCCGCGAACTCATGAATTTCGAGCTTTCATATCGAATGGATGACATTCACCATCGATCAAAGGTCTTTTCTTACTCTGGACTTTAGACTTCGGGAGTTTTTACACATAAATCAACCCTTCCTCCCGAATCACTGAATGTCGAATTTGAGAATCTATGGCCCTTATTCCTCTAATACCCCATGACCATGATTGAATTTGTAACTCTGGGCTTCAAGGTTCCTTACTCCTAAAAACCACCAATCACCCGAACAATCGAATGTCAAACTGGTAAAAGTTGGAGATCTATGGTCAACGTGTCCCTAATGATCGATGATCAAGATGGACTTTGACCTTCGGGCCTTCGGGAATTTCTAACCAAAACCAAATTTTACCAAGAAGATCCCAAACTAACAAATTCTGAATATTCAGTGATCTATTGACATGTACACCCTACACCAACGATGAGGATATCCTATGGTCTTCAGAGCTTTGGATTTTTATCCTCCTAGCAACTCCAACGTCGATTTATTCCGGAGTGTCAAATCTCTGAATTGTGATATCAATGGCTCATTATCCTTATGCTCAAGTTCGATGACTTCGATTTGTCCTCCATTGTTGCATGCTCCTCCTCTTGTCTAATTTTTATCCAATGGCTCAGATAAAGTCTTATAGCCAATCCAACAAATGTTATAGCTCCTCCTCTGTTACAACTTCACTTTCCTTTTGTTGTTCCTGAGTTTATACTTTAAGGCTATAAAGTATGCCGTCAAGGCATCCGTAAAGGTAAAGGTAATTAAAGGATAAGAATCAAAAAGAAGGGTAAAGMAAAAACAGTTTCTTAACTATCTTTGTCTAGCTTCCTGTTGTTMTTGGATGTTAATATCTCTCTCAATAGCARCCCATAAACGTTCTAATTCAGCCCGGTTAGTCGTKSTTTGAAAAATAGTATTAAATAGGTTTAAAGMAATATTGGTTTGATCTTGGAGACCAAGTTCTATATTGGGTTGTTTGTTATTTGGGACAGTCATGGGGAGTAAAATTTTATTTAGTTGTGAAAGAATTTGATAAATTGTTACTTAGGTTTTTTAAGAGATGAGAATAGGAAAAAATAGTTTTGAAATTCAAAATAATAACATAAATACAGTTGAGGTCGTTTCCTGGACTTGAAAAAATTTGAGAATCGTAAAATAACAAAGAAATACTACTAAAAAATATGAGGCTTTAATCAAGAAAGAATCCCATATTGTAATAGGAAATAAAGAAGAAAATGAGATTTCTAATGAAGTGTTAAATATCATGGTTCAAATGATCCACGGGTATTAAAATTACTGATAGCAATTTCAGAGGAAAAGTTGTAAATAATTTGATAACCAAATCAATCAAAACTATAAAAGATGTATAAAATAAACTTCAAATTGATCATTCATTAGAAAGACATTGAAAGGGAAACATAGAAAAATATGGTAAACAAGGTTAAAGAACACATAGCTACAAGTTGGTAGGATTCAGAATCTCGTCTGTATTGTATATCACAGTGGATTGGAAAACTTTTAATACAATAAGCTCTCTCAAAAAACCAAAAGCCCTTTCTCAGTCTTCTAAAAATATATTTATACATGATCAACAAATATTTTCGTGTTGGTGATTAACCAACTTCATAAGACTATGGTTACATGGATGAATAATGTCAAACCGTTTACATTTCTTTTCTAACTGCTTTATTATTCTAATGATGAAAATATTCAAAAGAGTACTTTTATGTTTTTGTTCACGAACTTCCTTCTTCTGCCTCAAGACAGCGAATACATTTTCCCAAAAACTTCACCAAAACTCTGGGAACGTCTGGTATCTCTTTTTCCTCAAATATGAAGAATCTTTTTTGTAATTCGGGCAAACAATCTTCTATTATCTTCCTTGTGAACTTAATAGTTTGAAACTTTAAGTTCGGTATCACTATCCATTTGTCGATTTCGGTGATATTGATTACCTTAATTTTTGGGATCTCTACCTTCATTTTCTCCAAATATTCCTTCAACCTTAGCTAGTGCTTGACAATGTTAATCTCTCCTAATAACCCAGGACGGTCATTTTTTCCAATATTCAATGAAGTTTTTTCTAAGAGATCAAAAATTCCTTGACAATCATCATTGACATCTCTAGTTATTCTTTTATTTTCGGCCAGGTCTGCTTCCCACAGTTTGAGTATTACATCTCCTTTAACCTGTTATGAAATGGATAGTTTCTGAGCCTTTCTGACCTCTTCCTTTGTTGAAAGGGCTACTTCTTTTTGGAAATTCATTCTGGCTGCTTTCACTTCTCTTTCTTTCTAGAGAACATTCTCCAAAGATTTATTTATTTCCTAAATGTAATTTTGGACAACTTCCAGATTTAAAAACACTTTCTGTTGTTCTTCTTCTATCTTCAAATGTATTCCCAATACCTGAGCCTAGAAAATTTCAAGCTCTACCACTTGATTTGAAATAGTTCTAATATTATCTCGTAATTGTTTATTTGCTTCTTCTTGCTTTAGGACCTGTTCCTGAGTGACCTGTATTATCTAATTTGCTTCCTCTAAGCTTGTTTTCATTTTCTGAATCTATTGAATATATTTTAATCTAGCTTATTCTAGACCCTTTTTTATTCCTCAACTAATATTTCTTTCAGTTTCTTTCAATTTATCCTGTAGCTGAGCTATCGTTTGGTCTTTTTGTTCCAACATAGTTGTCAAACTGCCCACAGAATATAAATTTGCCGACACTAAAGCTCCCATCGTGCCTGCAATCTCTGCAAAAAATTCTCCATCTTTAAGATTCTTTCCATCTATAATGACCCTATTCTTTTTAACCATCCCATCTCCTCTTGGATGGATTTCCTGTTTCAAGATTTCCCTTCTCTTTTTACTGAAAAAATAATCTGATGAAGGAATCCCATCCCTAGAAATTCGCCAGATCACTGACATATAGAGCTCCCTCATGGGGGTTTCCATAAGTGGACTGTAATGGAGTCAAGGAAGTAATGGGACTTCCAAGTTCTGTCGATGATGTTCCTCCTATCTTTTCTGGAACATCCTTAGGGATTTCTGGGGATGTTTCTAGCTCCTTTCCCTTCCCTGTCTCTGATTCTTTTGTCTAGGAAATTTTTGTGTCTTGTAAAGGTATTCCAGTATCCTTCATCTTGCCTTTAGTATTTTCTTTGTCCTGTATATTTGTTTCAAAGCCTGGGGGAGACCCTTCCTACTCCAGAGGTGGGGTCGTAGCTTCGCCCTGCAAAATTTTGGGTAAACATCTTTGCTTATGGCTCTGGAATGACGCAAAACCAATCTGTGAGTCATGTGGTAGGGCCTGTACTCTGTTCAATACCTCTTCATAGGATTTAACCTCTTTGAATACGTCATCATAAACAAATGTTTCATGCTCATAGGATTTTAAATTACAATGAATCAAATGTTTGCTTACTAATTGATAGGGGTCATGTTTTCTGTGTTCAATATCTACCAATTTTACTTCTTCTAGTGATTCAGCCTCTACTTTAGAATGGTCTAGATTCAGTAATGAAAATTTCCTGATATGTACAGGGAAAATTGGCCATGACTTCTTCTGATCTGCCTTTATCTCTAATCCAATGCCGCCTTTTACTATCTGGTGGGATACCTCTCTACACACCAATCTGTCCGGTAGGAATTTAGGGAGTGCATGAGGGGGAATAGAACAACCATAAACCCTAATGTAGGAAAAATTCTCGTCAATAAACCAGCCGGCTATTGCTTTAAGATTTTTTTTGACTGTATCATAAATGTGAGTGGGTTCACATCCAAAAATCTTTTATGCATCGGAATTATAACAAAATGAAAAATTTCATAAAATGAGTCCTTAGCATTTTCTTCCCAAAGGGAAGAATGATATTCATGAATGGGTTCTCGATAGGTTATGTTCCAACTCCAATTCATTAAGAGAAAAGGAGTCACATAGCAAATTGCATCCATAATCTATGTTGACATGTAAAAGGCCATTGGTTGTCCCTTTGATTTTGCAACTATGTAGTCTGAGATTTCTTGTGTTAGGTTATTCGACAAAATCTTACTCCAGTTAAAACCATATCCTTTTGAAGCTTCTTCTAAAAAGGGCACCCAATCTGCATGAAAATGGCAAGGATCTTTTCTCCCGAAAAGTCTACACAGCATAATGGCTACATAGACCATGTATTCATTCAAGGATGTTGTAGCATAAACCCCATGGGTATCGACCCTAAATTTTGATGGTCATCTCCACCAGTCTCTAATTATATTAGGATAAGTCTGGTCTACCTCGGTGCATTCTTTCCTTTGAAATTCTGCTAAAAACTCAGCATTAAAAGTATGTTTAGGATTTGGCGAGAGTTTATACATTACTTGTATATGTTCTGGCCTGAATGATCCAACGATGACTCCTTGATCATTTAAGATGATCTTCGTCGGGATATCAACCTTTTCCAGGGCCCAACTGATCATATCATTGTATGCCACAAGCCGAGGGCACGTGGCGATCTTATGAAGCTCTAATTCTGTTATGTCCCGCTAGTGATTCTTAGAATCAATATGAGCATTCTTGAATTCACATTCCAGAAACTCAGATATTTGATTCCAAGATTTAATGGAGTCTATAGCATGTGACGTGGTGTCGGAGATGATATCTCCTTCCTGTGTATCTTCAATCTTCTTCGGTGCCTTTTTCGGTTCCATGACTTTACGTTAAATGGAAAACCTGTCACAGAAAAGGAATGAATGAGCTCAGTTGAATGCTTCTTATGCTTGATAAAATGAAAACACAGACATTCAAATGCTCTTTTAATTCATTTATCAATGACGGGATTGACGCAGCTGACAAGAATTTAAGACATTTAATGCGGTAGATATTTTACTGAGATATGCATTAGTACCACATATCACCAATTATTCTTTATTTAAAATGGTTGTATTTTGGCGCCTTTGAATTTTAAAGAAAACTCGAAACATTTTACTCAATCGGAAACCAAAACATGAATGAAACCCTAAAAAATGATTATCATTAATCATGCTTTGGAAAAAGGTTAATTTGTACTAATCATGGATTAAGAGTCAAGATTTTGTTTTTTTGGGGATTTTGGGGATAGTGTTGTCGAAAGGTATGTTATCTCAAAATCCGATCTCTGAAATCGTGAAATCGCGACAAGCTTAATTAAGACTTAAATGTTTTAGCGAAGTAATTGATTGATATTAAGCATTTTGGGATTTTCAGGATCATTTTGACAAGAAGTATGTCATTGATGAACCCTCAATCCCGAAATCGTGAAATGATTAACTTAAGCCTTAAATTTTTGCGTTGGAGAATTAATTAATTAGCATTTTAACTAACTCTCTTTATTTCGGGAAATTGGGGATCAAGATTTCATGATTCAATTTGTATTGAAAAATATGTTTTCAGTAAACCCTGAATTCTGAAAACTCTTTAAAGTTAACCTTAAATCCATTAGGTTTAAAACTTATCATGATTAAAATAATTTTATAGAAAATGCATCAGGATTCTTATAATACTTTTAGGTTTTTTTCCTTTTATTATTTAAATAATTGAGTTCTTTGGGAAATCGATATTGTGCATTTGGGAATGATAACGAAACTTGCGTTTTATGAAAATCCGAAACCCGAAAAAGGAAAGTTTAGGTCTTAGGGATAAAAAAATTACGAATTGTTTCAACACCTTCCATGAAAGAATTTCTCAAGGTTTCTTAAAGGCTTGGCCTTTGAATATTCTTCTTCAGGGTTGACTCCTTCGCCTCTACTTGCATTTTGGAAAACATTACTCCTCCTGAGCTTCTTCAGCACTTCAGATGAAGTGTGGGTGCACTCCTTGCACTTCTCTTACAATATGGGTCTTATATTGTTTACTCCTTCACTCCTTCCAGAGCTTTGTGTGTACTTGTGCTAACTCTCCTAAGCTCTCGAACCTATAAATGGTTCAGCCTCCGCACTCCTTCTATTCACACTATTCACACTGGCACTATCTCTCCTAAGATTTCAATTTCTTGAACTTCAAAGGGGCTCAGGCCTTTGCTCCTCCATAAGACTTCTTGTACCCTCCTGGTACCCACGCTCTTCCTCCTTAGCTTTCAACTCTTCAGTTTCAAATGGTCCAACCCCGTCATTCTCTTCACATGACCTTTTGTGCCCTTTTGGCACTCTGTGCTCTTTATTCTGAGCTTTCAAACACTATCAAAGTGTTCTTGCAACAACCTTCTAGTTTTTTGTGTTCTTCCTCCTGAGCTTGACCAACACTTAACTAGTGGTTGGGCTTCATGCACTCCTTGCACTCACTATGTCCAGACTTGCATTGTTCCTCCTGAACATAACCTTCAAGTGTGACCACTTGGAAACCCTCTCACAAAACTCTTGAATGAGTTCTTGCACACTCCTTTTGTTGGTTCTCAGAGTCTTTAGTACATCTAGCGTGCACTCCTTGCACTAGCCTTCCCTTGAGATTTTATACTTCTCTGACCATAAGCGCACTCATTGTGCTCGCTCTATGCACTCCTTACACTGTCCCTTCTGAGCTTATGACTTGTTCTAGTGTTCCTATCTAGCATGCTCTTCCTGAACTAAAAACTAAATTCTTGCACACTCCTTGTGTTGGCTTCTCAGAGTCTTCAGTAAATCTGGTGTGCACTCCTTGAACTAGAATTGAGAGCACACAACACTCATAAATTCATGCAGATAAGGAATTCTAACTATTCCTGCAAAGGAAACATACATGAACTAACAACATTCATACAGGCACAATAAAAATTCATAAAACACATTCATTCATATAGAATATAGACACATAGAGAATCACACACAGAAACTCATATGTAGGGAAATATGCTTTTGTATTAAATCTTAATGTTCTTTATAATCTGTACAAGACTGGACTGCAAAAGAGTCTCAGTTATTTCTCTCCTCTCCTCTCCTCTCTTCTCTTCTCATGAGATGCCTCTCTAATTCACATGAGCTTCCTTCCATGAAAATCTCAATACAATTGATCTTTTTACATAAGAGGGGCTTCTCGAGCCTTCCTCCACCTACTTACATTAAATTACAATTAATCTACATCTAGTCTGAATCAGATCTAGATATATCTACTTGTCAGCCACTAAATGCGACTTTAAACGCATCTAGTACAAACACAATGACTCACCCTTCCTCGGGCCTTACAATATTAAATTTACATTAAATTTTTGAGATTTAAACTCAAAAATGAAAAAGTTGGCAATTCTCTCTCCTTCGGATCCACTCCCTCCTAGTGCATTGTTGTGTTGGTTGTTGACGTGTTGTTGATTTGAAGCAATGCTCCTGCATCATAATCCCTTGCTTACATAATCATGAGCTCCTTCTCATCGCTCCTCTGGTGTTGTTGTTGATATCCTCCTATGTCCCAAACTTCACTCTGGAGTTGTCCACCTACTCCTCTATTTTTATTTTTTTTGTTGTTTTCATGTTGTTGTTGCAGGCTCTCCTACTAGTTTCTAGATTTTATGTTGCAGGGATTTATTCATCTTTCCACTGCAATCTCCTATTTTCATCCTCCACCTCTTTTTGATTGTTTGTTATGTTGACTTCAGCATCAACCTTTTTATCTCCTATATTACTGAGCTTCTTCTCAACCACCTCCTCTAGCAGTTTTATTTTTTCTAATTCCTCTGCTCTTTTGTCATCTCCTTGTGTTGGTACAAGTCCAACTTCATCTAGCTGCTCCTCAGGATGGAATTATTCTCCACTTTTCATGACCACATCCTTCTTCTCTCTCTGGATCTCTTAACCAATCCTCCATCATCTTCAACTTCTTCTCCCAGTGAGTGATCATTTTATTTGAATGCTCCTCTTCTTCTCTCTTCTCTTGGGAATATTTCAATGTCTGGTCCTTCTCCTCCTTCATGACAATTTATGTTGGTTCTCTTTCTTCTTCTGTACCTGCAACACATGCACTATTAGTTTTAAAAACATTTGGCCCAATGGCCTCTTCCCTAGATGCCTCTTGCATCACTTCCCCATGTGCAACACATGCACTAGCCTCTGCTGGGGTGTTTGGAAGGAACATAGTGATTCCCCCCATGATCATAATTCACCTTTGATCTTTCTCCTCAAGAGTTGAAGTATTCAACTTCTCATCATATTAATTTACATGGTCTACAACCCCACATGAACCTTCATGTTGATGACACTTATCTCCTACCTCTTCCTCATTTTCTGTCAGCACTCCTTGTTGATCCGAACTCTCCTCTAATTTCTTTCTACTCTCAAATAGTTTCATCTCCACTTTTCCCAACTAGAAACCCAAATTCTCTTTTCTTCCCTCCTGGTAGTCTGCGAGATCTTAGATTGATCTCTTCTCATTTCCCTACTGGAAATATGTGAGATCTTCAGATGATCTCTCTTCCTCCTCACTGATTCTTTATCCCATTTATGGTTCATACATGTAAACCATCTTCTCCCCTGTGTCACTAAGGTTTTCTACTTGCCTCACCCACCTCCTCAATATCTGCTCCTGCCTCCTAGAAATCAATTGTTGGATAGGCCACTTTACCTTCTCTTCATGGGACACTCATATCTCCAGATTCTTTGTTTCATCCTCTGTCATTGCAACATTAATCTATTGAGCTCCTCTCTGGTCTCATTGAGATCTTTACCCATCTCCTATTTTCTCATTTTCTTTTGGTCCCCTCTTCGACCTTGTTGATGGCCTTCGGTAGCAATTTTTCGCATCTCCTCTATGACCTTCTACTTTCTCATTGTGAGTTACATTCATCCTCCGGTTCACCTATTGGAACCTTCTCTCTGAGGCTCTACACTCCTGCTGATTGTAGGCGCACACATTGCACTCTCTCCTTCTCCTAATAAATCCTTGATGTCTAGTTGTTGTACTCCAACTTCTCACCTTAATAACTCCACATGCTCTCCTCTTCTTCACGAACACAACTAGTCCTTTCCTTTCAGATCACCTGGTTTTATTTTGTATGTTGAACACTTGAAAAGAGTTCTTCACATAGATCATCAATACTATGTCTTCTCCTCCTTTTCTTTTTTTCTACAAAAAAAAATCAAGCTCCGATACCATATTATGAAAACCCCCACCTTCATCTGGAAGTCACGTGACTTCTTGGTCTAAGATCATTGTTGGCTTAAATGAACTGTTCTTTCCTACTACCTGCGTTGTTGACCCAGGGTTCATATTCTTCAGGGTACCAACAAGCCTAGAACTACTGGCCCTTCTGGTAAACCAAAAGGAAACACAGTACATAGAATGCACTACGTAGTCTCACCCGAGATAGATATAAATGGGTGGTTGTAAGACTCAGGTGTTTACAACCTAGGATTGAGTATGAGATATGGGATATGTATTTTGAACCATTTATTAGAAATTGTGTTACAAACTACTATTATTCTCTTTTATATTTTTACCTCGGTGGCATCATTTCGTTATATCCCAACAACAATTAACCAAGCAATATAATAACTCATTCATTCATTACACACAACGTTTAACTACTAAAAATATGACAAATATATGCAGGCATTCATCACATTACACAAGTATTACCATGGTTCACCCCCTCTTGGGCTATGTCCACAACGATTTGGCTCTTGTCTCTCTTATTATGGTAGTTCTGCAATTCTTGTGCCACACGCTTACAACTCTCCTCAGATGGGTAAGATCTATATGAGGCAAACTAGATCACACCAGGGTCCTCGGCCTGCGATCTAATCCTCAAGATATACCTCCTCTTCTCTTCTCTAGTTCAACTGCTTTACAAAAGTAGTTCACCTAATCGAAAACAATACATACCATATCAACCTCTACAAAGCTAGAAAAACCAAACCTCTCTATGATACCTACATATCTATATTTATATCTATTAGGCTCTTCATCCATTTACACAAAAACCTTACAAAAAACCTAACCCTACTGTCGTTGGATCTTCCTTCTCTCCATGCGTGCTTTGATTCCTTCCAGTTGTCACCTCCTTCTTGCATGTGTGCATGCTATGCTTCTTACCAGTTGTTTCTTTCCTATTGCAAGCTTTCTTTCCCATGATTTATCTTCCAGCTGTCATTCTTCTTTGTGAAAGCCTTCTTTCCCACTTCAGCCTGCTACCAACACGCCCCCAACACTGACATGTGACTCATCCTGAGTCACCTAATATCTTTCTGAGCTACCTTGATCTCCTCAGTGATCGTCTAGAACTTTTCCCTCATCTCTGTTGCTTTTATCAATGCCTGCGCAATCTTCAAATTAATGGTATCCACTACCTGAACTACCATTTAGTCACTAAGTAATCCTACACATTTTGTCTGTGTCTGTGCAATTTGTGTGCTAGTTGCTTCTGCCTGTACGATTACTTCTGGTACCTGTTCCTGTAATGATTCTATTTGAGCCTGATGCTCTTATTTTTGTGTTTGTGGAGTAATAAGTTATGCCTGCATCTTCTTCAACTCTTGCATCCCCTTGACGTGTTTTGGGATTGGTATGGTCTTTTGCCTTTGTTTGAGTTCTTGGATCGCTGCATTGATCCCTTCCTCTTCCTTGTCCCAGTGTTGAACCTGTGGATCCTCTTCTTGTCTTGTCCAAAGTTGCACTACTTTATCAAGCAAGTCAGCTGACGTGCTAACCTATTTCTCAATATCCTGTATTTGTGTTTTTTTTCCTGCCTCCTTTGCTCCTTTACTGTCGGTAGGGTTGTTGGTGTGAGTTGTTCTATGAGATCCTCAATCTCCTTTTGGTATCGAGCAATTTCCTGCACAATATGGTAGATATTTTCTACAATTGGGAGTTTGTTTCCTTGCGCAGGTCTTGGAAATTTCCCAAAAATTTATCCCACTCTGCATTCCAATTAGTTCCTATGTTATGTCTCCTTATGAGTTTTGGATTTGCCTTGCTCACAATCTTTCTCCAGCGCTTCTCGCTTCTTTGTTTCTTTCTGTAGCTTGACTAAGTTTTTATGTGCCCGAGACTATATCTCGTGGTCGATGCTAACCTGCAATTTGTATAGTGCCCTTGATGGAATCCATGTCAAAACCAATTGGATGTGGTCCAAATCCTTCAATGGTGTCTGTCCCACGATTTCATCCATTTGTAGCATGTTCAGTTTTATGTAGAACGTTGCATGTGCGTGTGGCATTGGGAGGATTGGGTCTGGTTCTTCTACCTCCACTCTTTCATTGTTTTGTGTTGTCAACGGTTCTAGGCCTCTTCTACTACTTGCTCTCTGGGCCTCCCCAAGTGTCCTCAGGAGTTGTCCCATTTCTGCTAGCTCTTTTTGCAGTTTATCCCTGTGATGTGTTGTGTGATTGAAGTCTTCTGCTAGACAATCCTGAACCATTCTTGTGATAATTTCTCCATCATCCTCCATGATCGTATAGTCTGTTGATGCTAGTTGCACCTTTGATTTATTCCGACTACCTGTTGCCTATACAACCGGTCTCTTAGTTCCCCCTGGTTCCTATGTGATGGGATTTAGGGTGGTCTCCTATGCTCCCTTAGCTTGCTTCGACTATTCATTGGGCTCTTTATGCCCCTTGTGGGCCCTTATCGGATTTTCCCCTTCATTTTCCTAAGTCAGCCTGTTTTGGCCCAACCTTGGTTTCTCGGGCACTGGGATTTGCGAAGGCTCTGTTTCCGCCTGTGTTGCTTCTCCTTCTGTAGTTCCTTCCAGTACTTCCCGAAGAATGGATGGGATCCTCCATGCGAAAGGCCATTCATTTATAACCATGTCTATATCACCTTATGTGATGCAGTAGCACATTGATAGCCATTGTTTATTTGGATCATGCCTTGGTTGTATCCACATGGCTTGACGTGTAGCCAAAATTTACCGATGTCCCCATATCACGTGATAGCCTATGGCGTTATTCTCCACAATCGACTGATAGATTCTTGTATGTCCCATAGGTATGCTTCAAATATGATTTCATTTTCCCTCTTATGCCTTTCCTATGTCCCAGATCTCAGTAATAGATATCTTGCTCCCACTGGTTGTGGTCTAGTACAAAAAACTACATACTCTAGTTCTCGCCATCCCATAAGACCTATGAGGGTAAGCAACCACAGGTAATGGAATTTTGTGTCGAGGTCCTACACATCCTTACAGTCCACTTGGAACAAGTTTAATAGATAAGGTTCCCATCTCACGAAGGTGCCTTCTGTGCACTAATCTGCAACTGCGATGACTCTTGTTGGTACTTCATTTTTGCGGCATTTTCTTAACAATTTACAACCTAAGATATTTGCGCCCAATTTTGTTGCTGCATTGTTGATCTGTTTGATTATAATGCCTCTTGTCCCACTGGAGGTACCATATTTCTTCTTCATTTTCTCTGCTAATGCTTTCTCCTTGGATTTATCGTCCAGGATCAGCGCGTAATCCATACCCCAGCTGGGTAGTCCTATTATTTGTGCGATAAGATCATCTGTTATGGGGACGGGTATGTCCAGCCATATATCCCCTCTGTGCATGACTACTAACATCTTCTTAATGCATGTTGTGGCATACTAGCCTCTGCCAAAATGTGGAAGTTTCAACAACCTTAAAATGCTTGTTTTGTCCAGTCCAACTGCCCACTGATGTGGTTCGCTAATCGTTTCTCCAAGTTGGTTTACCACTATGTTATACATAAAAACCCTCAGCGCAAGTTCTGAGTACTTAGTTTCATCCAATACATCATGGTCAAAATACTTGAGCTTCCCAACGTGACCCAATAGTTGTGCCTCTACCTGTACTCCCTCTGGGATGCATGGTAGCACAATTTCTGCTATCGGTTTCTTGCGGGGTGAGCTCGGTATCAGAACTTTGTCTTCCTGTTGTGGTGTTTGGTATGAAGTTCCAAGAACACATGGTTTCTACCCTGTAATCCATTCTATCCAAGCTGAGGTAGTTCCCATGGTCTCTTTTGTTGTTTCACCTAGGCTGGGTACCTGCAACTCATATGGTTTCCCTTCTGATCCTCAATTCTCTGTCATTCTATTAACTTATGTGGTTGGTTCAGTGCTTTCGGGTTGCACTTCCTTTTGGGTTTCCACTTCCTCGTTTTGAGGTTCCTGTGCCGCTGATGGTGTGTCCTCTTTCATGGCCTCTTCTTGTAGTTGTTGAATCTCATCCAGTATCGATGTAGAGTTCACCGGTGTTATCTCTGGGGATGGGATATCATCAATATCGATGATCTCTGGTTGTTGCTGCTCATTTTCTTCCAGTGGTCCTTGTAACCTAGTTTGAAATCTAGTTGTTCTGGCTATCTGGCCTGGTTCAAAAAACTTCAATGGTGCCATAGTGGTGATTTCCAAACGTTTGTTGAGTTTGAAGGACTATGGTGAACTCTATGGTCTCTCTTTATCTATTTGGGTTGTTTTTTCTCTCTCTCTGTTCTCCTTTCGCGAATAGACTAGTTTCTTCCGTGTTCGCGTGTTGTATGGACTTGTCATGAAGCTTATAGAGGATGCTTCCTCCATGATGTGATTAATGCACCATAATTGTGGGTTCAATGCATCTTCGACAGTTTTTTACTTTCCATTATGCATACTTTTTCGTTTCCAGTTGGCGAGTTTAATGTGATGTTCCATCAGTCCTACCCATGCCTTAATTCCACTTAGTGTTGTCCTGTCATCCTAATTTTTTTGACTTTATGTTTCCTGCTCAATTTTATTTGTCATGTAACCATTGTTCTTGCCTTTGTTGCATTCGTGTTTCGAGCATGCTTTGCACTTTTCAGTCCTTTTTTTTTGTGTGTGTGCACGTGCACACTGGGTGGTCGACTGTCCTTATACAACTTCAGTCGGTTCCCATTGATCATTCCTATGAGCTGTGTGCCTACTAAATCTCTTAAATTTACAGCCCCATCATTTGTTACATATTTTACCTCGTATGGTCCTAACCAATGCATTCTCAGCTTTCCTGGGTGTTGAAACGATTTGTTGTCATAGAGAAATACTAGATCTCCTTCCTTGAAATTCTTCTTCTTAATGTGTCGATCGTGCCATGATTTGTCTCTGGCCTTTTGCAATTGTTGATGGAATCCTGCTAGGATTCAGTCTTCCTCCATTTCTAACAATTGGTTCAGTATTTCCTGTATTGTGTCGCATTCTGTCATTTGTGTGATAGTTGCTACGCGTAAGTTGGGTACTAAAAATTCTAATGGCACTATTGCTTCTTGG